>JAVQJS010020964.1:0-10022 GCA_036024795.1 Galaxias rostratus | reverse complement strand
AAATGTATGAATTGCGTTTCTCTAAATACGTTGGCTACGAACAAATGAAACAGACGAAAAAACAATGCTCTCTCGCCCTGTCCCTCTCAAATGGAATGTACAGAGTAGCCTAACTGTGGAACAAGTGGTGACGTAATACGTCGCACATCCAAAACCCATGTCTCCTGAATTAAAAGTTATTCGCAGTCATTTTGTTCATACGTTTTAATAATATATTCGCACACGGCGTTTTAGCCTTTTCAGCCCTCCTGTAAATTGTTCCCAGGCTGCCGGGGTCAATACTGTTACAAGTATCCACAGCAACTTTGCGGGAGTATTCCGTGTTGTTGACTACTCTTGTCACAGAATTGCATTTGTTCCAAGTGCCAGTTGGTCACCGTACAGTCCGTAAGAGGTCTGAACAAACTGGATCTGACAAATTAAAAAACGGAAACACTTCTTATAAAGCCCAAATATCCAACACATTTCTGAAATAAGTTACTACCTTGCTGAGAACAGAGTGGATGGTGGTTTCAGGTCCTGTGTGTTACGCTCCCCGGCACTTATACTAGCTGTCTGTCGCGCCTGTCACTTCCAAAGGGCTTTGCACGATCCCTGGGCACCTCAGTCAACCGGCCCGGTAGCCGGAGTTGCTCATTCGTAATCTGATTGGCTAACTTGCAAGGTGTACTGTCTAATAATTTGTTAGAGCGCAGGCGTGCACCGGGACATGCAAACGAAACCGCTTAAAATACTGAAGTATTTTCGGAAGATAATAATATATCAGTTGCGACCCCAATCAGAAATGTGGACACACTTGCCCATTCCCTGCAATACTACACTGTGCAATGTGCTTCACTTTATAAGGTGATTGAATTCCAAGTCATCCTGAAAGTATTTCATGGCATGGTGACATATCAACATAATCTCTGTCAGTTGTTTAGTCTCATTACTGTACTCAATAAGACCATAAAAAGCAATTATTTATTGAAAAAACATTATTCATGAGTAAGACACTATCCCAAACGCCAGAATAAACGCAAATGCTTCATACGTTGTCTATGGAAATAATGACTCGAACTTATTTTCATGGCGTCGATAATAATGTAAAAATAAAATAAAAAATCTGGTACTGATTTGTTTGAAAATAATCACCCATCACTGCCTTGATATTTGCATATAGGAGATTCGTGGTAAAGTAAAAATATAGGCCCAAAGGAGGCCGCTAAGATGGAGACTAAACAACAATAAACTTGCTGCCTGCATACATTTTATTCCACATGATAAAGTTCCCTTGGATATGAAAACACTCTCTAGCTAAGCAGCCAGTTCTCCTTTCCCCTCCTTTGTGCATTTCTCACATATTTCTGGGTCACCCTTCTTCCTGACTGAAAATGTGCCAGAAACAGATGGTTAGGCAATTGTTGGACTTGGGTTGCATAGATCTCTCTGCCATGTTTACTTTGCTAGCCTGTGGAAATAGACAAATAAAATAACTGAAAAGTCTCACGCTGACCATATAGTGAATGGTCCTTAAAACTGGACATGATCTTAATTTACGTTTGAATACTAAGCTTCACATTCTGACTTTTATTTTGCGATATAACCGGAAATCTGTGTTGTTAGCCAGCCTGCTAAGTTTACAAAAAAGAAGCTTGACCGTCTACGTCAAGTTACCCAAATTGTAAACTTAAACAGAAATAAATTACTGCGTCGTTACAAACGTGATTGCATTATATTCAGGTAAGAAACAAACATAATTTGCCTTTTTACCAGTTAGCTGCCGGTAAAAGATTTGCAGTTTGGCTAATGTTAATAACATGTCATTAGCTTGCTAGGCTAAGCTGCCCGTTGTCATTCGACTCATTGACATCACATAATTTCAAAGGGCCTATCTTTTTTATTTGTTTGTTCCAAATCAACGAACGGGCAAAACACATATGACTCTCCCGTAGATCACAATGTATGTTTTGCTAGTCTACCAGCTAGATAGCTACGTTAAACAACACGTTAGCTAGCCAGGCTGTTCTTACTACCGTTAGATTTACAGCTCCGTGCTGTCATCATCGTTTACATATTACGGTTAGAAACTTAATAATAACACTCTAGCTGGGGTATTTGACAATTGTAAAAACTGTTATTCTTGTTAATGGACCACGCTATACGTTTTTGACCGCTTCAGAAATCCATAGAGTACATTTGTCTTTATCCTAATCCGGGGGTTGACACTAGACCATGAAGTCGAATATGTTAACAGTTTTCATGTTGTTAATATCAATACCAAGTTTAGTCTCCCACACAATCCCTCTCTTCATTTCAAACAGCCGTGACGTTCTGTGGTGCATAATTAGTGGCCAAGATAGATCCTCCTCTTTCTCCCTTACTCTGGAGAGGAGTCTGTGAAGCAGACAGATATCAGGACACCAAGTGTCTCAATTTTTTGGCTACTGAAAGTCATATTATCTTTTAACCTGGCATCATGGCAATGGGCAGGAGGCATTCCGTTAACCCACGGGTGAGTAGAGGAAAGAATGAGGCCAAATGCAGATGTAGGAAACAGATTTAGTTGTTTCTGTTAGGTTATGATATGAAAACTGTGTATTGTTGGTACTTACCAGGTAACAGACATAGGAGTGGTGAAAGAGGTTGTAGCTTGACGGGTTGTCATGTTTAGTTGCAAACATCCAGGTGTAATCAGCCTGGATAAATTCATTGTCTTAGTGAGGAGTTGTGAGGTGAATCCCATGTCCTCTATTTGGTCGTTCAAAATCTTCTTATCCCATATTCACTTTGATGCGATGCGTCACCTCGGCTTGATGTCCTCTCATGGAGTCCACGTCAAGCCCTGTCTTCAGTCCAGCACTGCCGCTTCGGCTGTGACTCACCTTTCCCGGCTGCCTTCCCTTCAAGAGCACACCCGCGGAGGACAATGTGACTCTCACGTGCCAGGGACGCCTCGTAGCGTCTCCGGTTGCGGTCCTCCGTCTCCAACCTGGGTCGTCAGGTTATGAATAAGGCGCCTTGTGTGGAGGGACAGTGAGTCGGCTTGTGCGTTTCGGAGGCTCGTTGGAGGACTAGGTCGTCATATGACTGGGCTTGAGTGTGGCTAGGTGGCCTCGGGGTACTGCTGTCCCTACACGAAGAGTCAGCCGGTTGTTTCGAATCTGCTCTGTTATTATTAGTAGGCCGATCTTCGTCATTAGAGGAGTGCAGACGGGAAAAAGTTAGGGACAATTCAAAGGAGATCCACAAAAGACCGAATTAATCTCCATTGTAGAGCCGACATCCGCTTACATCTGATTGACCCTAATCTGTCTCTTGAACAGTATCTCTGTCAATGGCTTTCTCCCCCAATATAAACCTAACTTTGCACACCCTCTTCCCCTCGATCTGTACTGTAAAGCTGCTGGTCGGCATAAGCCCTTTACTCAGCAAGATGAGCGGACCGGACGGGGTGGGCAAGCCCGCCAAGGTGGGCTCCCTGGTGGAGGTGATCGGGAAGGGGCAGCGCGGCACGGTGGCCTACGTGGGCGCCACGCTCTTCGCCTCGGGCAAGTGGGTGGGCGTGATCCTGGACGAGGCCAAGGGGAAGAACGACGGCACGGTGCAGGGCAAGCGCTACTTCACCTGCGAGGAGAACCACGGCATCTTCGTGCGGCAGTCCCAGGTACGACGGCGCGGAGGAGACGCCGCCTGCACACGCCCTGTAGCGTCAGCCGCTTCGGCCTTCATCAGTCACCCCTAATGATTGTCCTGTCATTTGCTTGAATGGGAAAGTATTGGTATCGGCACTGTACATATGCGTCGTGTGTGTGTTTAGATCCAGCTGGTGGAGGACGGCTCTGGCGCTACGTCTCCGGACACTTCGGACTCCTCCACGTCCAAGGTGCCCAGGGCCAAGGGTATGTCTGCATCATACCACAGCTTTAGAGAAAGGAACACTCGGCTGCTGCCCACAGTCTGGAGAATCTGGACGCCACTCACTAAGTATATTTTAGTGATCAACTTGTGTCTGTGTGTCTATGTCTGTGTCTGTCTAGGTCTAGATATTCCCGAGACTCCAAAAACAACCAAGCAGGTAAGCCACACGCGTCACTAAAACACCATAGTCACCGTGAACCCCGGACACCTTCCACTGTGTTGTCGATTCTGGGCCAACGTTGCTAGAAGGTTCCGTCCCTGCCCGTCGACTGTGGACCTGTCCGTCTATCGTCTCTAGTGCGTTTCTAAGGTTACAGCGACTGAGTTTCATCCCGCGGTGCCGCGTTGCAGACCGCGACCTCTTGGATTTCTACCTTTCACCTTTTCTCTTCTTTTAATCCTCCCTTCCCTCCTTTGCTTCTCTCTTTCTTCCTCCCTCTCTTTTGTCCGCTCCGACTTTGTTTACTTTGCGACGCATCCCTTTCCCTCCTGATCCCTCTCTGTCCCGCCCCCTCCTTCCTTTCTCTCTCTCCCTCCCTTCGTCCCCATACTTCCAGATTGACTTGTGTTGTCAAAGTGTTTTAATCTCTCGTTTTTACTCCTGTTCATCGTTCTAGATGCCTGCAAGTCTTAAGAAGGTAGACGTGTTTTAATCTGTCACTCAAAAATGTCGTGTCATCACGTTTTTTTATTTTTGCACCGGCATATTTTTAATTTACAGTGGTGATTGTGAAAGTGTAAGCCACTTTTTATTAATTTATTGTATTAATTTTAAAGAGGTTCACTGAGTTACCAGTTCATTGTCAAGTCACACTTTTTTTGTTCAGCTGACTATTTTTCATTTTTCACAAAAAACTCACATTAATGGGCTTTATTCTTTTGAGAATTATTCACAACTCCCACTGTCGCATGCAACTTTATGGCTCTACTGTCCTATGTGGCAGCATGCTTCTGTCTGCTTGGGACACTGATCGTAATTAGCAGTTTGGCTTTGCATCTCTTCTGTAATGTGCCACCACTGCATGACTTCACCTGACATTCTCTTAGGCCTAACACGCTTGGTCGCACAAAACGTTCTCAGAATGTTGACTAAAATGACAATTGACATGGGTGCTGTGCTCTGTGCATGCAAAGTAGTCTACTACTACTACTAATAATACAAATCCACAGTGTGTGTACTTCGTTTCCGTAGATTGGATAACTTTTGTCATGAAATTCTGGGTTGTGCTACCCCCACTGTGCTGCTAACCTCTTTCCTTGTCTTTCCAATGCTGGGCCTGCCTGTGTGTGTGTGCGGGTGCGTGTGTGTGTGTGTGTGTGTGTGTGTGTGTGTGTGTGCGCGGGTGCGTGTGCGCACGCATGCTTGTGTGTTCCCACTCTGCCCTACCCGCAACTATCCCACTCTCCTCCAGTCCACAACCCGTCGCTCTGCCAAGGTGAGCTTGTCATGAGCAGTCAGACAAACGGGGAGGTTATGAGGGGCCGAGAGACCCATCCAACAGTCCAGTCATATCCAGATCATCCCCATGCTCTGTGTCAGGCCAGCCACTCAGGTGGAGAAGGTCTTGGAGTGAGAATTGTTGATTGAGGCTCATTTTGATGAGGGCACTGGTGAGAGACGATCAGCTTTTTGAACGTGCCTGCTGCGAGAGTGAATATTATGGAGCTGGAATGTAAAAATGCTATCTTTTTGTTTGTGTGCGTGTGCATTGGTGCTTGCAGAGCCGGCACACCTTTATTTGACACAGCGCTTTAGTCAGAGGAAAGTTAAACAATCAGGGAGGAGAGGAGTACCTCTACATCTTAATTTAGCCATAACAACAACATGCAGTGTGTTATTTAAGACAATTGCCGAAGTCTGTCTTTAACAGCTCTTCTCTAAGTATTGTCACAACAAACGCAGTGAGAGTAAAGAGAGCAATGGTTCCCTATGCTAAGAGTGACGGAGAGCATGAATATAAAGCACCCTTTATAGTCTGGGGTTGAGAAAATGTTAAGTCCGTTCTAAACACATATTGGAATGTTATTATTCAACTGATAAACAAAACGTTATTATCCTGTGGTAAGGGTGGGCACCTTTATAGAATTGGGTTTGAGATTAGCGTTGGTAAAGTTCTGATAGGAAGCACCCTTGGGACCAGTAATAGCAGGCAGCAGTGTCAGTCTAACCCAGTCTGTATCACAGACCCCATCGTGGAGCTCCACCCCAGGGCGTCTGGTCTCTGCCAGCTCCCTCCCCTCCCTCCTCATGGTACGTCCCTCTGGCATCCCCTCCTCCCTTCCATTGGTACGGCCCTCCGGCATCCCAATCTCCCTTCCATTGGTACGACCCTCCAGCCAACCCCCCTCCTTCCTCATGGTACGTTCCCGTCCACTCAGACTACCTCACTCACCCTGGTGCGAGGACATCTCACTGGGTGATTGAAAAATGGGGTTGAGATCCAAACACCTTTGTGGAAGGTGGTCATGATCGTCTGGTCTGGGATCTATTTTAGGTTTGGTGGGTTAGGAACTTGGAAGACTTAGGGTGAACTATTGCACGGTAAATGAAAAAAAGAACCTAGATCCATATCAAGAGGTCAACTTCTACAGGTCCTGGTGGTGGTCTCTTGAATGATCTATGTTTTATAGAAGCCTACAAAGTAGTTAACATAGAATTGTCTAAACTAATGTGCTTCAATTTAAAACCATAATTTAGAACTGTTATGTTTTGTAAATCTTACATAATACATTTCATCTACCTACCACCTGTGAACTTGTTGTAATTGACCCATTTCACCACTACGTTTGAAACACAGTCAACTTAAGACGGAGCAGAGAAAGGGATTAATGGGCATCTTTATAGTGTGGTGTTGTTCATTCACATTTTAAAGTAAAGACTTTTCCAAGGTGTAGCATCCAGGTTTGTGCTGATTAGCTGGAAAAAAATAATATTTCTATCTAGGAAAAAATGATTTTCAAAGCAACTTTTACCTGTCCTCCTGTCTTAACTCCCTTCCCTTCCTTTCACTCTGCCATGCTCCGCCCCTTTCTCCAGTCCCCCAGAGCCGGGCTGTCCACCTCCCTGTCCGGTGATGTCAGCGAGGCCGGCCTGTCTTCCCAGGGTGCACTGGGGGCTCCCGTTGTCCCTCTGCCCAGCGGGTCGCCCGCGGCAACCGGAGCCCCGCCCCCTGCCACCTCGAGCAAGGTGAGCCTCCTTCCATTCTCGGCCAATAAGATTGCAGTTAGTCTGACAAAGGTAGTAAATGATAAGAAAACCATATTCAGTAGTTTTATAACGAGATTATCCTATGGTTTCCAGTTGCTTTGCTTAACTTTGATAACCGGTGGAGCAGGGTATAACAATTTTTATTTGGGTTATTTTATTTTGAGTGTCTTCATCGATCCATCTCCTCAACAAAGTTGTGATGTCATGGTCTGTCGTACTGCCGCCTCTGTTGTCACGGTTACGTTATCCTAACGCCATCCCCATTCCATTCCATCCCATCCGTGTCGTCACCAGCGGGAAGGCGGCCCTTTGTCCAAACAGGTAGAGTGTGTCTGCTTCCTGCAGCGTGCAGTGATCTGGCATGGGTGGATTAACAAGCTCTCGCCCATGGCGAATCCCTAGGCACACACTGCACATGGGTTGCCCTGAAAGCATAGCATTGAGCTCTCCCATAAACATTTACTGGTGAAGGGACTATTGGGAAAGGAAAGCCTCTGTATAAAGCGCACACAGCCCAGATGCAACACCGTACCCAGCTTGCAGTTTGAGATTTGGGCCAGTTTCACCCTTCTCCCACACTTCCAGTGTCTATCCACAGAGAGTGCTCTGTCCTTTTCCTATATCACAGACAGATTATATAGGCATCAAGCTCCAATGCTACTTCAACTATATAATGGGTATATTACGCAGCCGATCTGAAAGGTCTCGCTTTAGCTATCAATCTTTGTGCACGGTGGTGAGAGCATGTTCTTCAATGCAGATTGATATGTTGAGAGTGAAGTGAGCTTGGTCTTCCTAAAATGTGTTTCGGCCACATGTTAGCTTTTCCCTACTGTGATCGCTCCCTCCGTTCATAACTTATGATCCTCCTCTCCGGCGGCTTTATGTAAATAACATTTACACAACGTCGAAAGGTTTGACTTCTTTGCAAAATAATTAATTAGAAACTTTTAGTTGACTTCACTTTTGACCCCCACGTGACCCCTTTTTTTGTCAGGAGGAGGAGTCTCTGCGGGGCCAGGTGAAGGACCTGGAGGAGAAGCTGGAGACGCTGAAGATGAAGAGGACGGAGGACAAGGCCAAGCTGAAGGAGCTGGAGAAGCACAAGATCCAGCTGGAGCAGCTCCAGGAGTGGAAGAGCAAGATGCAGGAGCAACAGGCCGACTTACAGAAACAACTCAAAGAGGCCAAGAAGGTAATGCACGCACGCACGCACACACACACACACACACACACACACACACACACAACCCTAACAAGATGTAGGAGCAACAGGCCATCATTTAAAAACAACTCAGAGGCTAAGAAGGTAACACACGCACACACACACACACACACACACACACCCACACATCAAATGCTTGCATAATCCTAACACACCTCAAGAAGGTCGGCTATGCCTCGTTTACTTCTTTTAAAGGGTAATATATACTATATATACCATAATATATTGGGCATAATGAGGCATGTAGTAGCTAAACGTGTTTGACCAATATAAAAATTAGTTTAAAAGATGACACGAGTGCATGCTGTGGAATCAGCTATAGCAGACCATGAAGCTACATAGCTCTGTCTATACCTTCAGGGGGTTTGTTGTATACATAGTACATTTATATTAAGGTCCATTTTAGTTTTTTTTAATTGATGTTCATACGGGGAATATCAATGTTGCGTTACTTGGCAATAAAACTAAGAAATGTAGCTTCTTATTTTTACTTTGGTCATAAAAAATTTTGATTGTCGATGATCTAGACGTTCTTTGACCGGTTCATTCCCTATTCCCTGCAGGATGCCCGGGAGGCCCTGGAGGCGAAGGAGCGCTACATGGAGGAGATGTCGGACACGGCGGACGCCATCGAGATGGCCACGCTGGACAAGGAGATGGCCGAGGAGAAGGCCGAGTCCCTCCAGGTGGAGGTGGACTCCCTCAAGGAGAAGGTGGAGGAGCTCACCATGGACCTGGAGATCATCAAGCACGAGATAGAGGAGAACGGTGTGTGTGTGTGTTTGTGTGTGTGTGTGTGGGGGGGGGGGGGGTCCGAGGTTCTCTCTTTCTAACTGACCCTACTGCGTTTTGTGTGTGTTTGTGTGTGTGTGTATGTGTTGTTTGCGCTTGCGTGTTTAATGCTGACAGAAAGAGCAGCAGCATGTTTGTGTGTGTATGTAGGTTGTCATTTATCGAACTGAACTGTGTGTGTGTGTGTGTGTGTGTGTGTGTGTGTTGTGTGCGCTTGCGTCAATAATGCTGCCAGAAAGAGCAGCAGCAAGTGTGTGCGTGTGTGTGGATGGTGTTTGTGTGTGTTTATAGGTGGTCATTTATCAGACTGAACCGTGTGTGTGTGTGTGTGTGTGTGTGTGTGTGTGTGTGTTTGTTTGCTTCTCCCTTAGGCTCTGATGGAGCGGCTTCCAGCTACCACGTCAAGCAGCTGGAGGAGCAGAACAGCCGACTGAAGGAGGCCTTGGTCAGGTCAGTGAACTGTCACTACACTGCCAGCCATACCAACATACACACTCACCTTTACAGTGTATACAGTGGACTGTCACTACACTGCCAGCCATATCAAAATGCACATTAACCTTTACAGTGTATACAGTGGACTGTCACTACACTGCCATACCAACATACAGACTAACCTTTACTGTGTGTACAGTGAACTGTCACTACACTGCCAGCCATATCAACATACACACTAACCTTTACTGTGTATGCAGTGGACTATCACTAAACAGCCAGCCATACCAACATACACACTAACCTTTACAGTGTGTACAGTAGACTGTCAATACACTCCCAGCCATACCAACATACACACTAACCTTTACTGTGTATACAGTGGACTGTCAATACACTCCCAGCCATACCAACATACACACTAACCTTTACTGTGTATACAGTGGACTGTCAATACACTCC
>JAVQJS010020959.1:0-13021 GCA_036024795.1 Galaxias rostratus | reverse complement strand
GTGTGTGTGTGTGTGTGTGTGTGTGTGTGTGTGTGTGTGTGTGTGTGTGTGTGTGTGTGTGTGTGTGTGTGTGTGTGTGTGTGTGTGTGTGTTTTAAATAATAAAGATGAGACAAGTTTGTGTTAGAAAGCAAATAAATCTAGTACATCACTGCACCAAAATGGAAAGCAGAACAGCTTGTACACTACTGGAAAATAAATAATCCTTCAGGGGTCTGTGCAAACTCATAAAAGCCAAAGGAAATTACCACTGGAACACAATCACCAGAATATCTTGTATAACTGTCTGTGTGTGCCTTGAAGAAAGAAATATTAAAAAACAAAGTAAAGCGAATGGAGTGTAAATGGGCTTGGATTTGCTCCTCAGGATTCGGTTGAGTATATGTATTTGCATGTATGAGAGAGTGTCATGGAGAGAGAGAGAGCTTGTCTGTAGGTGTGTTGGCATGTGTGTTACTGTATGTTTGCAACTGCCACACAAGTCTGTTCTAGCTTTTTAAGCATTTTAAGATGTGCAGAGAACATACATGTTCATTTTGAATACCCATTTCCTCTGTTGTTTGTGCTATGTGTACATTTTGTTGCCAATTAAACGTCACGTGATTTTCAAGACACAGCTGGTCAGAGATTTGATTAAATGGTGTGCTATATCTCCTCAAACTTGAACAGCTCGTGGTGTAAACATATAATATAAAATATATTCTTCCTGTAACTCATCATTTCTTCTTAAGTTGGTTTTAAAAGAACTGGGCATCAAACACGCACACACTGCATCCTATTTTTTAGTACAACTGTGCTTGCGAATATTTTTTTTGTGATCATTACACAGCAAATCAGATTAAAGTTTTTTTTGTTATTGTAGCATATTCTATGCGCGTAACATTTGCTATGCTCGGGATGTGTAGGGGTGTATGTTGATCTTTACTACCTAGACTTGAGACTTGCAGTTGCAGGCTAAAATAAATCAACTCCACCTATACTGTCAGCTTCAAGGTCTTCCATCCATCCATTATCAGAAACCGCTTATCCTATGCAGGGTCGCGGGGAGCTGGAGCCTATCCCAGCTGACTTTGGGCGAGAGGCAGGGTACACCCTGGACAGATCGCCAGTCCAGGGCTAACACATAGACGCACAATCTCTCACACACACAGTCACACCTACGGACACTTTAGAGTGACCAATTCGCCTGCATGTTTTTGGAATGTGGGAGGAACCCGGAGTACCCGGAGGAAACCCACGCTAACACGGGGAGAACTTGCAAACTCCACACAGAGAGGCCCTCAGGTGGGATTCGAACTCAGGACCTTCTTACTGTGAGGCAACAGTGCTAACCACTGCGCCACCGTGCCGCCCTTCAAGGTCTTACCAAAGTTTATTTTTCTAATTAGTAAAACATGTAAATATTTTATGGCGTGTTGTCACAAAAAATATGGGGGGTGGGGGGGTCGGGGAAGCTAACCCTACCTTTAATACAGCAGTCGAAATCGCTGAGCTGAATGTTTTTCTTTCTTGTTTATTTAGACAAGAAAAAAACGAACTTATAAGTTCAGTAGGTTACATTCTACACGGTCGCTTGAGCTGATTGCGGAACTACATACTCAAGCTTGGTTTGGAGGAATAATATTATGTCTGGACTTGATCATTGCTCTTTCGGTAGACAAGATATCGAGGTAGGTGTTTCCCCTACTAGTTACTAACTATTTTAACAGTTTGGTTGTTTTATGAAAACATTTAACAAACAAAACGTGTTCTTTCCGTGTTAGATCTTGTGTATTTGTGACACAAACGAAACAAATTAAATTGTAGAGGCCTAGCTAGCTAATTTTGCTAGAGCTAACTAACAAGTTTGGATACGGAATAACATAAACAAGCTTTTGTTTTCTTTTCCCCACTGCTCTCTCTGACACACCTACTACATTGGCAATGACACCAATCTGCCAATCTGTAGTTGATCATTGTCTTAGTGTGTTCTTCTGTAATTTAACAACCAAAGCTTTCTGTAGTGTTGTCAAAGCTGGCTAACTGAAACATAGATGTTCGCTAGCTTAGCTGATTTGCTACGCTACTACGGCATCGAACTTTGTCAGAAGGCTTGCAAAAGGCTCCTAACCAGTCGCTTTGATATAACTTTTACCATTGTTTTCCATTCCTGATGGTATTGTACAAATGTCACTTATCTTAAAGGAAAGCCACTGCTGCTACATATTTTGTTTACTCTAATTATCGTTCAGCATTTCTTCTATTGTATTGCAGCTAGAGGCATGAAAAGTTGATTGTTTATTCACCTAACATTTCTGTCCTCCACAGCAGGTGGAGGGATGAGTCTCTCCCCTGTGATTGGCACAGATGTGCCAGAATCAGCCAATGGGGTGGCTACTCTTGTATCTTCAGAACTCAACAGTGAGAATGGACCACACACTCACTACACACATACACAATCTCTGCTGAACATTGGGGAAGGCAGAGAGCCCTGTTCTGGACATGGTTCTGATGATGGCACCATTAGTGAAACTGAGAACTCTATAGACGGGGACAGAAGTGAATGCGATGGGAAGGAAAGCTCAGAGAATGATAAAGAGAAGCATTCACAAACAGCTTTGTTACACTCCACATATGCACTAGATCCCTCCCTGCCTGTTGGCACGTGCACAGGAGATACAGATTCAGTCACATCCGCCAAATGCACAGAGGCTCCGCTGGGACGTTCAGCTCTGCAAGAAAGCCCTGTCCAGGCAAACTCCCAACCAGCTGAAACGGGCCTTGTCTACTGCTCTGTAGAGTCAGGGAGCAAAGAGATGGCGCGAGAGGAGGAGGAGGAAGAAGAAGAAGAAGAAGAAGAGAAGGATGACAGAGAGAAGTATACAACAAAAAGTGCAGACATTAAGGTGAGTGACTGGATTGCTACAGCATTACGGAAGTGTCTTTTTATCTCTTTTAGAGTGTGTTCTCTATTGAGGAAACTGCTGCCCTAATCAATGATGTTGACGCTGAAAATGCATCAATATTAATATGTTAGTCCAACACGTTGTTGTTGTTGTTGTTTATTCACCTTTGATTTCAGAATGCTTCATATCATTATGACAAAAGTGTTACCTCAAAATCACCCTGTAATCTATGCGTGCTTTACTTAAGTTCTTTTTGGCTTCGGTCTTTGATTTTGACGGTGGGCCGAACGTGTTTTTTGTGTTGTTTATTGTTCTCCAACGTTTATGTATCAATTGTTTTTACGTAGGATCTCAAATACTTCAGTAAAGTCTTTGAAATTTGTTGGAAGCTCCAATTTGTTGCTATATATTCCACAATTTTGAAATTCCATTTTAATTGTTGGTCTGTTCTGGCAAATTATGGGATGGCTCTAGCTAAAATCAGATTGCGTTGCTTAACTTAATTAAAAATGTCAATTCATATCATACCTGCAAGCCGTGAAAGTGGTGGATGACTATGAAAAATGATTGCAAGAAAAAAAGAACATTAAAAAAATGTGTACAGAAATTGTAGAAAACAAAAGAAAGAAAGACTGAGAAAATGACAAATCCGGTAGATATTGTCATAGAAGTCTCAGCTAACGGAGAAGGTTACGCCCACCAACCTACATAGCCGTCAGTAACATAGATGAGCAAAATTAGACTGTTCTAGTACTGACTCCTAACAGGCTTTTGTCATTTCTAAGGCCAATTTCTAAGGCCACAAATAGATCACATAAACGAACTTAAGGGAGTAGACCCAATTGTACAATTGACCAATGTCAGTGACTTGGATAAGTTCAACAGAAACCCAGCTTCTGTTCACTGATTTATTTACTGCTATACTAGCAACAAAGTTTTTATCTCACTGCAACGGACAAGTTCTGAAATGTTCTATTACCCTAATGGTCTATTTTTTTGAACTCTTGGACCTTTGACCTGCTGCTATAGCGCCACCAACAGGAACAATGAGAAGTCTTGGGGTGGGTGGGACATTTGAGAGGACCTGGACATCTGTGCCAAATTTGGTGATTTTTTTTACCATGGCCAGTTTGATATTTTGGGGAATAAAAAGAATAATTCATCTTAACACAAACAGCAATTTACATGTTTTCTGTACACATTTCCTTGGGTTTGCTCATAACACTTTAAACAAATAAATATAAATAATTAGAAAATCAACATTTGGGTGGAATCTTGATAGAACTTACACTGCATTTAGTATCTGTAATATCGCATTTAGACTACGCTTTTACTGCGTACCAGAAGGTTTTAACACTTTAAACTTTGAAATGCTGCTATGGCACCACCAACAGGAACAAGGAGATGGCATGGCATGGGTTGTACTGTACTGTCCACTGGAGTGGACTTGGACATCTGTGCCCATTTTGAAGCATGGGACTCAGGATATTTAGGGGGATAATTATAATAATTATAATAATATCTAAGTATGATTTTATGTATATAAATATATATTAAATCATACTTATCTATTTGTACATGTATTTGTTTGTTAATTCAGACAACTACAACAACTTGTTTATAACCATGCTAATGTGTTATATATATGTGTGTGTGTGTGTGTGGACAGGGGTCACTAGCCACGCTGACTCATACAAAGCAAGTTGCGATGCACTGTGTGTTCTGACACCTTCCTACCATAGCCAGCATTCACTTCTTCAGCCCTTTGTGCTACAGTAGGTCTTCTGTGGGATACGACCAGACGGGCTAACCTTTGCTTCCCACGTGCATCAACGAACATTGGGCATGAGCATTTTTCCTGCCTCCAGTACATCAACTTTAAGAACTGACTGTTTACTTTCTGCCTGATATATCCCACTCCATGACATGCACAATTTTAACGAAGTGGTCAGGGTTGTTCACTTTGCCTGTCAGGGGTTGTATGTAATGTAATGGCTGATCAGTGTATATTGAAATAATATTCCTGGATGGATTCTTAACTTTGAAGTTTTTTTATTTTGTTATAGCCTACGCCACACTCCTCATCACCCCCTCCTGGCCCCAGCTTGGCATCCGGAAACCCTCCTCCCCCGCCGGCACAGGCCTCCGTTAGCAGCCCCTGCCCCCCCCACGTCATGGCCCAGGTCCGTGTCCGCAATGTGTCCGAGAGGGAACGCATTGTCCGGGGCATGCAAGATAGCAAGAGCCTGGACGAGATCAGCCAGGCCTGTGGGGGAAATGTAGGGTCCCGGGGAGGGGGACGAGGGGGCCAGCCCGAGGGGCGCAGGGCCACCATCTCCTCAGCGCTGGAGCTAGAGGGTACGGTCAGCCAGGACGGGGACCTGACTGTATTTATCTGTAAGAACCTGGAGCAGAAGATCAAGATGAGCTCTAAGCCCAGTTTGGACTGTAGTGACTGTGAGTAGGGGGAGTGAGGGAGCGAGTAGGGGCAGTGTGGGTGCATGTGTGTGAGCGAGTGTCCAGAAGTCTGTTTACTGTTGTGTGTATGTGTATGTTAGCAGGCGTGGGTAATTCTTTATTTATTTCAGCCATAAAGTCCCATTTCAAGAGGTGATTGCAATGATATTTAGAGTCATTAATCTCTCAGAGGGTGGCTGAGTTACAAACTAAACCATTCAATCCTGCCCTTACAGTTTTGTTTGCAACAAGGAAGCTAGGCATTTAAGAGTCCTTAGTTGTCTCACTGACTGCATCTATGGTGAAAACTGAATAAAGCAGTCTCCCCCACTCTCTCTCACACAAACTCTCTTTCAGTCTCTCTCAAATTCTAGTAGTATAGCTATCTGTCTGCATATATTTGTGCCTATGTGCGCACATGACCTGTTTCTATCGATATGTCTGTGTTTAACTGCCTGTGTTTTTGCATGAATCTAGCTAATTGTTCAGGTCCCAGTGTTCGCGGGCGGAGTTCATCTCGACGGCCAGCCGACATCCCACCCATCGATCCTGATGTTGTGCTGGACCTCCAGAGACACACCCAGGAGGTGGCTCATAGTGTGGAGATGATGATGTGGAGTCTCAATGGAACCATACAGAATGTAAATGCAGACATCTTTAGACCAAAGGGTGGAACACCCTCACAAACAAGCTTACAACATCATGAGCAGGATATGGCAACAAAAAAATAAATGCAAAGTCAGTACGGCAGTTAACCAGAGTTTACATTTCTCTGCCTGTGTAGATGACTGCTCTGAGTGTGGGCTACATCCAGACCTACAGAGACTCCGTGGATAGCCTGGGAGAGTCTGTGGACATGAGCATAAAGGTACAAGAGTAGACTCCCTCATAAGCATTCTCTCTCCATATGTAGGAAATGAAAAGCTTACCATGAGGGCTTCAGCGTATTTGGTGTTTTTTCCCCCTCTCTTTTTCTATGTAGGGAATGTACACACTGATGGCTCGCTGTGAGGAGCTGGATCGCTCCATGCAGCCTATACACACCTTGGCGACACAAATCCGCGACATAAAGCGCACACTGGATGCCCTGGAAGCCATCTGCAAGTAACCCCACCGGTCTGGAGCACATTAACTGCTTTCATTGTCCAGAGATCTACATCGAAACACTGGATGTCCTACAACCAATGAGACCCTTTGCTGTCCACCCCAGGAATCTTTGCTTCTAATCACAGCTGATGGTGGGACGCCAGGTTGACGCAAACATTCGCACTCCCTTATAGACTCAAAGGACACTGATCAAGTGTGTTAGGTCAGGATTCTTGTGTTTAATTCCTCCTGGCCTGCTTGGCTGAGATTGCACTAACTTCTGATAGCCACATGAGGGTGATCTTAAACTCCCTCTGTTCTAAAATGAATTACGCAAACTATTGTTCAAATCTGTAGGTGTAACCTGATGAAACCATTCAAATGTTTTAATAGCCAAGGAAAGAGGTTCAGCTAATGCTTAATAAGACATGTTATTGATTTCTCAGGATTGCTTTATATTTATGCAAAATCTTGTGATGTAAAGTTTTATTGCTTATTTATTATAATTACTCAATTTAGTTCAGGCATAATTTCAAAGATTGTATGTGGTTATTCCAAGCAAGGAAGCTAATCAGAGGTAACAAGCTCTAAGCTTATCTGAATTTAACCTTTGAGTAAAATTAATGTTAGAGTTATGTCTGGTTACTGGGTTTAGGTCAATTCAGTTAAGCCACTACCACCCTTACTTAAAATGTTTAGTTGTGGATGGGAAGCATTAAAAAGAATATTATTCAAATTGATTTAATTTAAAAATGGTTGAAACCAAATATGACCTTTAATTTATTTAAGTGGTTGTGAATTGATCCAAACCCAAATAATATGTGCCAAATAAAATGGCTGCCCTGAGATTGGAAGTCACCAGATATACTGTATATGCAGTCACCCACAAGCTATTCCCTTTGTACTTCTGATTTGTGTTAAACAGCCTGTTTGGTGTTTACCCAGGTTAGCCACAGTATGTTTCATACCATTTTGTGTAACTACAGATTAGTACTGAGTACGTCAACTAGTCAGAGAGGGTCGGCAGTTATTATTAAGTTAGATGCATTGGAATAAGAAATGTTTGGTCTTGGTTGCTTTTCTGTAAGAACGAATGGGATTTGTATTGCAACATTTATTCATTGTCACCAGAACCACTAACATCAGTCAGTCAAACTTTTATCCTGATGTCGGATGAATTATCTTGGCCTAATACACGAGACAAGGCCATAATAAAAAGGGGTGGATGCCTTGTGTGTGTGTCACGCAAAACACTGATTTGCCAGAACGATATCCCATCCGTATTCATTCAGGCCTGCCGTGCTTCAGAAAATTGAATATTTCCTATTGTGAAGACAAAACTTACCTTCACATAGGAATACTAAAAAAGAGTGTAAGACATCTCAATATAGGTTTTGAGACGGATGCATGCTTAATTGGGAGTGGAAAGATTGCATTCTCCACTGAAATTTGCATTATCAGAATAGACAGAATCACCAGTGTACATAATGTCTTTCTGTAACTAGTGCAAATGATATAGCTTGCCTTTGTTTTCAAGTGTATATTTTAATGAAAAATCATGCGAATAAATTAGCAAGAGCTGCCAAAAACGTTCCCATTTGTGAAACCTTGTAAGTCGTATTTCTTGCCACTTGACAATAATAACTAGATAAAGTTTCTGTCAGTTTTATGTCTATTTTCTATGTAAATATTGTACTTCCTTTAGTTTGCTGGCTATAGAAATAATTGATTGGAAGAGGGTTGGTGTTGGAGATATATGCCATCACCAAGGAAATGTTTGTCCTCGTTGCTGTTTCAGAAATCAGAATCAGAATTCCCTTATTTGTCTCACAGCAGAGAATTTACATTGTTGCAGCAAAAAAGTGGACGGTGTAGATTAAAGGTAAAATAAACCTTTAAACTGACAAGCACAGTGATAAAATCACATCCAATAAGTACACGTCCATGGTCAAGTATGTAGCCCAGTGCAAAACAATGTTCTTTGGTCCTGGCCCATACAATTTCATATTACAGCAGAAAGTCTTCTGAAAGTTCAGGGAGCCCTTCCCCCCCCCCAACTGGTCTGTAATTACTAAATATAACTGGCAGGATCAGATTAGCCCATTGTCATTGAAAACATTTTGGTGTTTCTGTCTGAAATAATATAGGATTTTGAATTTGCTTTTAATTTTCCTACTTCTACCATTTCCTTTTGCTAAATGTTATTTCATTGGACTGGCGTCAAAGCAGTTAGTGCCATGTAACAATTTGTGTATTAAGTAGTTTGTGTATGACTTAAGCACGATATACTTAAAATGCATTAATTATTATTTTAGATTATGTGAGATAAGATAATGTGTTAAGATAATGGTAATAATTTCAAATCCAAATGACTTAATACCAGTTCTACAATGGGGTTTAACAACTCACACAATATGGAGTACACAGTGGGCTTCCTTCTTTGTTGACTTTATACACTCGTCAATGTCCTTTGTAAATGTTGCAAGTGAACATTTTAGCAAGAGCTGTCCCATCAGAAGGGATCTTTTGTCGCTGTTCCCTTTTTTGGTGCTGTTCCACCAGCTGGGATTAGACCGCTACATTAGAGCAGGCAACAGAACCCAGTATACGTAGAAAGCAGTTGGTTCAGTATGATGTATAACGCTAGCGCAAGCCCATTTTACATACATTTAAACTTGTGTTCGGAATTACAAAATGGCAATGTCCTTTTTAATATAACTAGATGATAAACAAAATCTGGAATGTAAAACAAACTGTGTTTTGCTGTTGTGAACATGTGCAACCTCAACAGATTTGTTTTGTGGAATGATTGGAACGGTGAACAGAAAGTCTTTGTAAAGTAGCTTATGGGGGTATGAGCTTCACTTATAGTACTATTTACCCTGATTTTAGGCATTTTGGGTCTGCAGCAAAAAAAACATTTATTCCACCTCTGGCTTGAACTTGAAGCTTTGGAGGGTGTCAGATGTGTGTGGGCAGTTGATGTTGGTTGGCCAGTCAGGGTCAATCTGGTCTGTGGCAGCACATGTCCAACCACGGGATGGAGTGTATAGTGTATAGAGTCTGTCTTTCAAATGCTACATTGATTGGGTGTTCTGACCTCTGAAGAGCCCATTGACTTCTTGAAGAGTTGAACAAGGTGTCCTGGATTAATTGCTGAACCTGGCTCTATATCAATCCGGGACACCTAATCATCCCGTATGCTCCCAATTGGCTTGTTAATCCCTGCTTCTTGTGGCTCTCAGCAGGTCATAAAAGTGATGTGTCGTGAGCAAGTCTGGTGCAAAATGGCTGCCAAAGCATCACGCAGGTTGGTGCAACATCTTGATGACCAAATTGAGTTCTCCATTAAATGTATACAACTGTATTTACCCAGTACTTTATAGTATGTTAGGTTTTCCACTGTTGAGGTTCCTAGCGCACTGACCCTGTACTTAAAGGTTGGATGTGATTTGGTTTGCTGTGAATTTGATTATGTTGGCATGCAGTGATTTTTATATTGTTTTGTAAATTGGTGTGTTTACTTGGTCTGAAGTGTTATGTTATTTTGGTTGTAGTTGGTTACATTTCTTTTTAATTGTCATTCTTTCTAAATGTATCCTAACCCGTGTGCCTTGATCAACGACGCAATTGATCTTGAAGGACAGGACGATTAGCCGAGGGAACATGTGGGGGAACATGTGGGGGTTGGACCAAGGGGAGGAGGCTGGGGTTGGACAAATTTGTTTTACTACTACATACAGTAGGTGGAGCTTTGGCCCAAGATGGGCAACAACACAGAGTTGACGGGACCACAGGCGGGAATGTGAAGGAGAGTGCTGGTGACAACTGAACCACAGACGTATTTGGAGCAGCTGACGGGGATTGTCTGTTTTAGTGGGCGCAGGAAACACAAAAAAGTGCTAGCTGTGTTTTTTGACTGAACTGGTTGTATCCAGGCTGCTGCTGCCCTAGGGTTATTAGGGCCACTGCGGCTGTGAGGTTAGACTTGTGCAAAAACCACCACTAGTCTCTTTTTGCAGCCATCAGCGGAGACCGTGTAAGAAATTGCGTGGATTGTGAGAGAACAGTGAACCCAACCCGAATTCATTCATTCAGTCATTCTTTCATTCATTCATCAGATCACAAAAAAAACGCATGTTTTTGAAAGCAGTGTATTTGATGGATCGTACATGTTCTTGATCTGCATGTGATCCAGTCTTTCCCTTTTGGGATTTTCACACACTGCTCCCCCTCTCAAAGGGATCCTTTTGTGTCTTAAGTATAAATTGAGTTCTTTGGTGCCTATAACCTAGATGATGTAGTTGTCCAACACATTTTGCAATATGTAAGCCAGAAGGCTTTTCTGTCCATTCGGACTCACAATACTCCGCAAAGAAGAAGTTATTGAGCTGTACTGAACTGAGCTGCAGAGCAAATGGCAGTGGACTACAACGGATGTTCGAGCGAGAGAATTAAAGTTTGCAATTTGGGACGCAGAATAATTTCTTGGGGAAATTCTCTGTTTTATTTCTATAGAACTGACTAAGCTAGGCCAAGCAATTCCAAACTGTTTCAGGTCACGGTTCCCCAGAACATTCCAAATGAGATTTGATGCTCATCTAAATGAACATGGATTGTCATTTATTGGGATGATATTTTTCTCTGGATCTCTGGATGTACATTTGTTTCTCCCCTAGTGGAGGTAGATAAAGTAACAGTCCATATCATTGTACGCACACTAACGAGCGCTGGGAACCTCATTAGAGTAGACTAGAGTGAACTGCAAAGATGGAGCTATTTTTCTTCTTCTTTTAACTGTTACCCCGGACTCGATTGTGAGCACACAATGACGTGGACGGTTTTTATTTTATCTACTCCAGTGGGGTTTGAGCGGAATACCATGCATTTGGAACCCCATGAGCTAGGCCATCTAGATTGCTATCCTTTTAAACATTCCAGATGACACCTGAAAACAGTTTGAATAAAGCAATATCCTGAATACAGCACAACTCTTTACAACAGTCAATACCCCATGTCCAAGAGACAATTTAGTCTTTTTTTATGAGTAGCTGTAGCCCAATGGGTCTTGTTGTCATTATGCTATTTTAAATTACATGGCAAATTCAATTCAATAGCCACTTTATGGACATAATCATATAAATCAGTGGTGTGAGCATGTTTTGTAACAATCACATTCTGGAATTCTGGACCACTTTTTTCTGTTGAGAAGCCCTGTATTTAGGCCAACACAATCAACAGGAAACATTTGCAAACATGCTAAAACAAATCCTCTCCAATTTTCCATTTGTTTGATGTGTTTTTCATGAGATACCAATGCTGCATTTTCAACATAGCATCATCATTTACCATTTCCCAATCAAACAACAGAATGTCAAAGAGAAAATTACTCTTGCATCATGGGGTCCTTCCTGATTTTTTTTGATGTGATGCATCGTCAGATACATCACAAATTGTCACCGGATAGTCATTTTATTATCAGGATTATTAGGCCCATTTTTGGAGCCTTATCAACGCCCGTAGCAGTTACCCAATAGATTATATTTCAGTGTCCACTTGTCTTGGGTATAGCAGTCCGTTGTGCTTACATAGAACTAAGTTATCGGTTCTTGTGTTACATACTATTATTTTCAGTCGTTTTCTGGCCCCAAGGAAATGAATCGCGAAAGAGATTTAATGGCAATACCACCATCCAGTGTTGATGTTATGTAGGTGCAAGTGTATATGTTTAGCTATATGGACTGTCTTGGCTTGCTGCAATGAATGACTCGTAAGACGCAGACCCATTTCCCGGCCCTTAAATTCATACACAAATGGCTGTGGTTTATATGCACACTTCTACACATAATCAAGCAACGACTTGAACAGTCGGTTAAACGCGGCATCTCGCCTACGCAACAGGAAGGCAGTGGCTGATGTTAAGCGGAACTATCTTCTACAATGCAGTCTAGCTAAACTGAATGATAAGGTTAGCAACACCACTGAGGTGAGTGTCACTGCTACCAAAGCGAGAGAAAGCCCAGTGACATGGAACGTTTCATAATGCAATCGAATCAATCATTTCCTATATATTTACTGTTAGATTTTGACATCTCAAGTTTAAGCGTTAGCGTGTTCCAATTATTATTAATGCCCTGGCATTTGCTACGAATTGGGCGGACTTGCACAGACTCAGTAGGAAAAAGTCAACATCAAATAAGAAAAGATGCTAGAAGGGAAATTTGTAATAAGTGAATTGTTAAAAATTAAAACAATCAATGCCTTGATGCAGCATCATATAAGTGGACCTCCCTGTAGCACACATTATCAAATACAACTGAGAATTGAGCCTCCCCTCCAAATGGGCTATAATTGAACAATTAGAAGTAGCCCATTTTGACAGGGAGAAATGACTGCTTATGTGCTACCCTGTTTTCAACTAAATGCAAACAATTTGAACATTAGAATGCACTGTCTGTGAAAGCCTGACTTAATCCATCCATCCATCCATCCATTATCAGAACCGCTTATCCTATGCAGGGTCGCGGGGGGGCTGGAGCCTATCCCAGCTGACTTAGGGCGAGAGGCGGGGTACACCCTGGACAGATCGCCAAT
>JAVQJS010020952.1:0-10570 GCA_036024795.1 Galaxias rostratus | reverse complement strand
CCCCCAGTGTAGTGAGTGATTTTCTTTTTCTTTTCTTTGACTTTCCCAATAATAGAATATGTCCTTCACCATAACAGGAATGAGGTGTTCTGCCGAGGAGGCACAGTTAGCTGGGGTGGAGTGCATTGTTCCTGGGCCCAGTTACACGCTGTGTATACACCTCAACATAACACAGCCCATGGGGGTGTAAACACCTCCCCCTGATATTTGAGAGCCGTGGAGCTCCTGGAAGATGGGAAGCGAGGCACCGTGACTGCCGGAACACGGATAGCGACACTGGTGTCACGTCACACGTTTTACCCCCCTGCCCCTTCTTCCTCTGCTCTCTCTCTCTCTCTTTCGCGTGCACGCGCCTTCTTCCGTAAGTTCCATAACCTTGCTTCATCTCTTCCTGGCACTTTTCCGCTCCTTCATTCGCCTTCCCTTTTACAATGTATCTGGTTTTGGAAAATACATTCATCTTTTTGTTATATGTTTTATGTATTATCACTCTTATCCTCGCTTGCTTTATTTTTCTTTCTTTTCTTTTTTTGTCGCTTTCCTGACATACCTTCGCCTTTCACCAGGCATATCCATGCGCTAACCTTGCATATCTTTCTTACCTATCGTCTGTGCTCTCATACCTATCACCGTGCCTGGCCTTGTCTTTCGTCTTCTCTCTTTTCAGCTGGCTCTTTCTGTCCGCCAGGCACCACAGGTGTGAGGACTGCCTTAAAGGGGCCGTCAATCACTTGATGCTCTATGCAAACCCCCCAGATGTGCCAATTCAGTCTGCTAAGCTATGTATTCTCGACCAATCGGGCTTTTCTGTTGGTCCTTGAATTAGTTGTTTTCCAGCCTCCTGGCATTGCTCTATAGTTTATATTAGCTGTGCCCTGTTCACTGTATAGACGGTATAAGGGTATGAGTTCTTTCTTGTAAACAGTTACATAAAACGAGTGTGACATTCCTATTGAAGTGCATGTTCATTGCTAACAAACAGTCAGTGATCACACAGAGACCAATGTCAGAGCTGGAACAGCAGAGAACACTCCACCTGTGAAGTCAGAATCTTTGCATCACCTTCGACACTGCAGATGAAAGGGGAAAAAATCTGAGATACTGCCTTCCTTCTAAGCAAAGTAAATTGCACATAGATTGCACTAAATACCACTTAGCTCGAATTCCTTTAATTCACTCTGTCTGTTTAGTGTATAACCTAGAATGGAGAGACCATACATGTGGAGAGACAGCAAGACAGCATCAGGAGATACTTTTATTTTCTAAAAGTTTTCTAGTAGCGGGAAAACACAATATGTATATAACTGAACAAGGTTACAGAAAATGGTATCTGTTGTCAATACCCATGTTCCGGATAGTAGCGGAGGGCCGCTTTAACTTCTTGCCCCACCAGGAAAACCATGTGGAGTAGTATTCGCTACCATTGTAGATTAACCTTTGTTAAATAAAAAATTTACAGGATCTGATTTTTTTATATGTTTTATATGAGAAGCATGGCGAGGCCTACTTTCTCTTTTCTGAGGATGCAATTTTCTCTCAAATGTCGTTGAAAAATCTCAACCGACCTAGCCTCAGGTTTCAAGCACACTTTTCCCATGTTCTTTTTGAAGAAACAACTTAAATATATATATATATATATATATAAAAATACTATTACATATCTAATGGGAAACTCTAATGGTTCATGATAATGACCTTGTCTTAAATGTCTTGGTGCGAGTTGCAATAAGTCATCACCGTGAAGGATGGGAGTTGCTAGGGGTGTTGCTGGCATGCGACAGGGAGGTACGAGCGAGCGCCCTGGCGGTGTGGCGCTGTTAGCAAATCATAGATATCATTAGTGAACGAGCGCTGGCCTGTGTGGGTGGCTAATGGAGAGATGGATGTCTGGGGAGGCACAAATCGAATGCTTCTCAATTGTCCAAAAAGGGAATTTTCTCTGTTATTTTATTATCATTGCTATTACTCTTCATTTCACATGAATTCTTCTTCCCGTTGAACAAAATGAGGGAGAGAACCAAGTAAGAACAGCAAAGTTTAAAATGTGTACTCAGTTCTCAAGTTTGCAAAAAAGTATTAAAGATTATATAAGGTGAATTCATTAAAAATGTTATGCCAGCCTTTGTTAAATTCCGAAATAGATGAACAAATGATCACACACACTAATCTCAGACCCCAGGGCTATGTTAGCCATTTTAGTGTTGTGTCAACTGTGAATGAAACTGAACACGTAGCCTATGAGGGAGCTGCCACACAATCCACAACACCTGTTGGGTGCACAGTATTCAAAACGCAACAACAGAGGTCACTCAATCCGTCTAGGCTTGTGTATCATCTATAGATATGTACAGTATGGGCTTGTATATTTGCACACTTACGTGCATAGTGTGCATGTTTGTAGCAGTATATGCACATACGCACACACCAGTGTGCATGTCTTACCCCAGCGGTGGGTTCTAAGAGAATCTCAGGGACAGCAGCTCATCCCCAAAGCAAATAGACGGGCTTTGGTGTAAATGCCCGTCTGTTCTGTGACACTACTTTTCATTTCTGCCATAACCCAGCAGACGGTTACAGCTTGGGACAGCAGCAATGTGCTTACCCCCCTGCCCAACCCCCCCCCCCCCCCTGCTTCCACAACAACAGGGTGGCACGCAAGCCAGATTGACACTTGACTAATCTCTTCTAAGGAACTTTGTTGTTGTTTCTTTTTTTTGATGCTTTGTGCCCTGTATAATCAAACACCCTTCCGTCCCATTCCTTTCTTTCTCCTTCTGGTTCTCCCGACAACACCTTTTGTTTTGAATGCCCCTGAAATGTTCTCAGTTGTAACTGCATGGCCGAAATCTCACAGTTGATTAGATATGCTGCAAAGCTTTCCCGTCTGGGAAACAATATGCCATGCACTAAACTAGAGCCCCGAGCACAAATAGTCATTGCGATCCCGCTGTCATTCTCTGGCCCGATCTATGATAGTTTTTTCTTTGTTCTAATAGTCAAAGCCATTTTAACTTTGACCTCAGCATTTTTTTACTTTTATCTTATTGAGCGGGAAATTGTAGAGTCAAGCTTTGTCTGTTGCTCATCTTTCCTTTTCTTTTTTAAACATTATCTCAAAGGCTTTTTTAAACATTCAGTTAGCGCTACTAATTTGTCTTACATTTCAAAGAGCTGTACTCTTTTTCCATGGAAGCTATGCTTATAATAATGGCTACATGGTACATATTCAATGACATTCCCATAGACACATCTGGACAACTGTTTAATGTGAAGAAATTACATTTGATAGAAATTTCACAGTATTATTTAAAAGTCCATACTAAAAGCCAGTTTGGCCTGGAGCCTTTAAAAGTCTCTTCTAGTCTTATTTGTTTCAGTCCATTTAATAATTTTTGATTTAACTAGGTCACCTTTATTTAATAGATCCAACACCCTTTCCAACTAAAAAAGAAGTGTGAAAACACATGGATTTATAATCCTGTGTGAAGCTAAATGTAAGTCATGTGGGCACCTCTTTGGGGAAACAGATAAAACTATAATTGAAGTGTGCCATCTGAATGTCTTTTTAATCCCACCACTCTTAACTTCAGCCTTAAGTGCTGGCAAGTTATTAACACCTTGAATGTGAAATGCAGTGCTATTCATGGGGCTTCTTTTTATTATGTATGCCCGCAAAGCAAAACATTTGAAATATCAAGTTTTACTATGCATCTGTCCAAAGTTTGCTATGTTAAAAGATATTTTCGTAGAAATTAAAATTTTGGTCTCTGACCCTAAAAGGCCTTCCAGGAATTTGAAATGTTGACAGATCTGATGAAGCTGCACATTTTTGTTAAAGGTGGCAAAACGTTATAATGACAGAGACAAGAAAGGCTGCTCCTTCAGGAAGCCTTAAGAGGCAGCGTTCTCTGTGTTAGCAGAAAACACATAACATAATTGTTTTGTACAGAATGTTTCTTTTTTTAAAGCAATATTATGCTGCAACAGGTCGCATGCGGTGCTGAGATTGTGGGCATCATGGGTGACTGACAAACCGTTACGGCAACAGACGTTACACCTGAGTGTTTTATCAGGCTTTCATCTTAATGAGAGTTTTAGAAATCAGAGGAGAAGCGCTGTGATGTGAATTGCAGAGAGCCATATCATTGTTGGAACTTCATAACAATATGCAATCATATCGATCTGAACCTGAAGAGAGCACGGTGTGTTGGAAATTGAATTCTTGCATAAGAGAGATTTAACTGAAGATGAAACTTCTTAGGCGGTAAAATCTGTGTATTGAAGACCAGTGTTGCTGGAAAATTATGAGCTGAGAGTACATATACTTACTCCCTATCTCAATGCATGTCTTTTGTTCCCTCAAATATGTGTAAAACACATGCATGGTCGGTTTAATCTTAAAGAAGAGACTCATTTTGTCTCTGAAAAATCTTATGGGATGTATAACGAGACGAGAATGAATACGTCAAGAAACAAACTGATTCATTTCTCAGAGGAGCGGCATTCTGAATTAGTAAACTTTAGAATTTGCATTGTAGATCAGATTACTCCTTTATACAGCAGAATGACTGTCTCTCAGACACCTTCACACTTCATTAACAGCCAAATCAAACACTGAAAGCATTCGTCTCAATTGAGAAACACATGGTACTCTACAAGGATCCCAAAAGACAATATAAAAGCCATGAAACCAACAATGTTTAATGCATTTCATCATGTCGGAGTCAGGACAAGTTGATTGTCTCTCTTTATATAATATGCCGTAGGCTATTACTTTGAGATGTTTTTAGCTACATTCTAGCATAGGTGTGTAGAAATGGGTAAATACAACACAGCCATGGTGAAATCTTCTGAAGAAAGGCAATAATATTTCTTTAAGTTTCAGGCTCTTTTGCTCATGTTTACCAAGAATAAATCTTCGTTCCCCAGACTGCCTTGCTTATAACCTGGTTGTGTGGTGATTGCAGATGCAGTGGAGCTACACATAACACTTTGAGGAAGAGGATGAGAGGCTGAGGGATGACACCCTCCCAAAATGTAGATTAATGACAGGGATCAGCCAGCGGTGTCGTCAGTGCCAGGCCACATCAATCACCCCGCGTTAGCCCGTCTCTAATGACGACCCAGGAAAACATCTTGATAATGAACTTTATCATGATGGATGGTGTCAGAGTGCGTGATGGAGGAAAAGCATGAGATCATGTTTCTTTGCACTAGACGTCAGAGCTTAGCGACGACGGCGGAGGCAGGCGGAAGGTGTGTCATAGATGCTTCAAAGTGTAAGTTGTCTCACAAGATCGTTGTTGGGTGTGATTACAAACCTTTTCTCGTCACTTTTTTGTTGTTGTGCCTTTCCTTTGAAAATGTCACTCTCACTTTAATCTGTGATTGATTGTATTTCTTGCATGTTAGCAGCTTTAGTACCCAACCGTATATGTGTACATGCAGTTCTTTTGAAGATTAAAGTGAAGGTATTTTGCGAACTGTAGGACGAGAGAATAAATGAATGTCCCTTATAGTAATTTCTTAATGAGATCCTTTTTGTGCCTCTTTTTCACAGAAGGAATGGCATATATTTCAGGATTTGCACTTTTATGTTTAAATAAAGGCTATAAAGTCTTTTTATTTTATTTTTTGGGTTGATCATAAGAGTAGGCATATCACAATGGGCATATCATAATGTGATAAAAGCAGTCTTAGGCAGTTTGAGCTTTAAGCATAAATGGCTTACCGCAAAGATAATTGGTGAAGTGTTTACCCCCGTTTTTATTCAATCCAAGTTTCAATCCTGGTTAGCAAGGTTGCTCTTAAATGACCTGTGTCCCTCCTCACTTCCACTGTCTGGGCTTTAGGGCGGAATCATGATGTAAGACGTGAGCAACGTTTCCAACATTCAAGAGCAGCACATGTCATACACAGAAATCTTTCATTTAAATCTCCCATTTTTTGTTTTAGGTTTTATTCAGTTAAGCACAGTATTATAACTGCATGTTTTTGTTGGGAACACAGCAATACTGATGATTTTTTTTCTCCTTTGTAGTTTAAAGTTCTCCCACTAGAGGAAAAACACTCCATTCTAGAAGTGTAATTTGACCATGTCAGTTAACCATCTGCACCAAAATGAAGTCACAAATCAACAAGTTGTTCTTCATTTCATTGCACACAAAGCTAAGGTAGAATAGTTTTATATCTTTTATTTTTTACTCACTTTTTGAAGATTGAAAAATCAATGCATCTCCAGTTTCTCTCTCTCTCTCTCTCTCTCTCTCTCTCTCTCTCTCTATCTCTAAACAGCAGATGTTCAGGGAATGGGTTTCAACCCATACAGATTAAATCAGTGAAGCAAAAAGAAGAAAAAGTAAATAAATCAAAACCTGAATGTATTTTTTTATAAACCTTTTGGTCAGGAGAATTTGAGGGGTCGACTGAACCCATTATCATGTGTTTCAGATTGCCCATTCAAGCCTGCATGCAGCTTGACCACTAAGCAAAGTTTATCAATCTATTGGTTTTCAGGCTTGTCTCTAAAAACCAGTTGCTCCTGGGTAATTTATTCTACATCGTACTGTCAACACTTCACGACTCACGCTTTCTCGTTACGCACTGAACAAATTCAAACTAACTCCTGATTCTGACAGCATTTCCCCAGGGAAAGCATGTGCTAATGTATTAGCTACTGCGCTCAGCACGGACCTAGTATAAATGTGCAGAGAGTAGAGACATATTATGAAATGTTATTAGTCTTGTTCCTAGTCATTCAAAGTTCAATCCACCAGCTAAAACCTAAGGGGAGTGTAAAAGTAATCAGAAAGTTTTTTTTGTTTTTTTTCGCACTACTGTCATTGGCAAGCAGCCCCAGTGGTCTCCTGTCTACTTCCAGTGTGTTTTGACCAATCTTCTCCCTGTGCGGACAGAAGGGTCATCATGCACCTGCTCAAATTCGGATTTTAATTTACAATTGTAAAAACGGATTAAATTACTTTCTTGTTTTTTTCTCACATCCGATATAACGAGTTGTTAGTTTCATTTGCACTTCCGCTGCTATTTCTGATTTGACCTCGCTGATCACTGACCTTAGTTGCACTGCTCTCCCCCTCTCTCATACCTCATTCCATGGACGTGTTATTAAACCTTTTCGAATGCTGTTTTCCATCTCATATTTGTATTCCACTCATCGCAGGAACTGAGCATTCCAAGGGGCTACCGGATTTCAACCAAGTTACTCCGAAAGTCCAGCAGCTTATTTTCCCCAGGCAACGTTGACGGAGTAATTATGGCAACAGTTAGTCTGCGGCTGGTGGTAGGATTAGAGTGTTCATTAGCTGCTGGTTTAAATGACCTCCAGGGTAATAGTAAATCACTCTCATATCTGCCTCTCGCACTAGGAATGGCCACCCACTAATAGCCAGTGATCCTCCCGGGCTGTTCTTCATCTTTATCACCCCTATTCCACTCTACAGTATTATTTTACTCTGTCAAGACTTTCTCGGGACTATAATTCATGATAATGGGGATTCCGGTCATGGTCGAGCCGCATGTGGGAGAAGCAGGCACTTTTTAACCAAGGATCTATTGCATTATCTTATTGTGATAAGATGCTTGCCTGGCTGAGTTCAATCAAATCTTCCCAGCTATTGTTTTTTTTTAGTAGGTGTTGCTTTTGTTTAGACACGCATTATCAATATGTCGGCATATACGTAATGCTCTACACTTTGCTATATAATGGAAAGTTCTAGACAATTCATATAGTTGTACATAGGGAGTTGTCCAAAACGAATCCAGCAAAAGAGTAGTCATTGAACTACCTGGGCAAAGCCTTCAAACTTAGCACTGAATTCACAAAATAAGATTTGTTTGTTTCTTTTTTTTTAGTTCATACCAAACATCAGTGCTGTACTATCAAGGAAATACATGTTTGATATTCCAGAATGGCATTCAAGACAGATACTTGTTGTCAGTCTCTGTTTAGTAATGAGTACATCTAAGGATTTAGAGCTAAAACAACACCAATGGTTAATTCTTCAGATTGTTTTATTCTCTTTCAGTATGATAATATAATTGTCTGTGATATGCTAATGGTTTCTTTAATGTCATTGACATGAATAATATTTTATATTTTGATGTAATTTGCTTTTAATTGTTTGTTTTCCATTAAGTGAAAGTTTTTTTAAATGGTATGGCACACTCCTCTGCGAGAAAGTCATAGTTAATGAGGGAGGTTGCTACACCATGACTTCCTACTGTGTGCTGGTGGGAAACATCCATAGCGCCTGTTTAGGCATATCCAAACGTCCGCACTGTTGATCTGTTACACTGTCGTAATCCATTGAAGGACTGGGATGTTAGCAACAACACATTGTGCTGTGAGGAACCGACTTCAGATTATAAAACAACATTGACACGCACACTTATCCCATTCAGCCCCCCTGTCGTGCAGTGTTTCAACATGCCAACCCATCAATTATTCATCTTACCTGAGAGGATCATCAGATGCTTCAGCCAACCCAGTGCAATACAATATTAACTTCCCGTCATGGCACGTTGATAATGTTATGACAAGTGTGTGTGTGTGTGTGTGTGTGCGTGTGTGTTTGTGTGTGTTTGTGTGTGTGTGCCTGCGTGCGTGCGTGGGTGGTGTGTGTGCACGTACATTGGTTCGTTTGTGACCTTGAGCATGTGGGCGTGTGTCGGTTGCTGTGACTGAACGCAAGAGCAGAGCGTCTGCTGGGCTTCCTCAGGTGTAAACCACAGTTGGTTTAATAATGAATGCCTGTTAAGGGCCTTGCTGGTTTGTTTTACCCATTGATTTCAGAGTGCCGTCTCTGGGGAGAAGGGTTAGCTTGATCTTGGATCCATGTTCATTGCTGCATTACTCCTACTGAGCTCCGACTCGATTGCGTGTCCACACGTCAATGGCGTCACATGGAGGAGCAGACAAATGCTATCTAGGGCTAACAATAGAGTAGAAATGGGATGTGAGGCTGTGGATTTCAGAGATGTAACTGCACTTCCTGCTGCGATTGATTGAAATGTATTGTGGGGGATTTTTTTCATTCCAAAGCGGCATATGTAACAGAAGAAAAATCCTTAATGTCCCCCTTTGACAAAAGATCATGTGAGAATGTACGACTCCGCATACAATTTTTGTTTTTATTTATTTAATTTTTCATCATAACACTGATGTGTTTTCCACAATCTCACAGATCGAATTTAATGCAGCATATTCGCCACAGCCAGCTGCTAGTTGTACCATGATTAGCCATGAAGTTGCACTGCAGAGCGCGAAGGACATTGTGTGGAATACGAATGGCTCCGCAGAGATATCGTTGTGAGGGGGAGGGGTACAAAAAGAAAAAGAAAACACCAGGGAGGGAGTGGATCTTTTAGAAGGCCCATTGAAACTGACTCGCACTCTGTAAGACTGCACCCCGACACCCACTGTTCTCCCAGCCTACAGAGGATGGCAGGATGACAAGCTCTCTTTATGCCTCTCTGAGATGCCGAGTGACAACCAGGCCCGCTCCATTTCCTCTCCACCACTCGGGTGTCTCGCAGCGGTTTGCTTCGACAGCGGTGGCCATGTTAGCGTCGGCGTATCAGGGCAGCGGTACCACTGAACAAAAACGCTCTTCAACATCGTGTGCTGCGCTTGTGAGGCGGGAGCTCATTGTACAAAAGAGGAATCCACTACTAGTGTTATCAGGACCACATCAAACTGGAATTTCACCCATTCGGATTAGAACAGACAGACATCAATTTAGTTGTTGGTTTTTTCAAACCACAAAAATTTGGCAATGTGAATTATAATGTAAAATTATTTAATCAGGGCCTTAATTTTGTCATGTATGTACTTTATTAACGGATGCTTCGAGCAAAAAGGTCCTGGATTTGAATCCCAGCCAATCCAGGTCCTCTATGTGTGGAGTTGGCATGTACTCAACTGTGTTTGTATGGGTTTCCGCCACGTGCTCCGGTATCCTCCCACCATCATAAAAAAATGTTGGAGCAAACCCTCTGGTAAGTGCCCTGACCGGGTCACTGGTTTATAAATGCAGTTGGTCCATTTTCCCCTGGGGAAACAGGATGCCACTGGAAACGAGCACTCGTCCTCGGTTGTGTTTACCGGTTCATAGAGGTAAAAAAAAAAACAAGCAGCCTCTTTGAACGCCTGACCATTTGAAGACCCTACCCCAGAGAGGTATCACTTAATGACTGTCCCCCATCGGCTAATTGTGTGGGGAATTTTCCTCGCTAACTGATGTGGAGAGTGACACTCCTTGCTTCCCCTGCAAGGTTAATTAGTTGTTGTTTTACATAGCAGCCCAAATTCACACGTTAGCATAAATGGCTAATTGTTATTTATCACGTCAGGCTGTGTTAAAGGTCCACATGTTGTGGTAATGCACCAACAAATTACCCTCAAATCCACATCCATGAAATCAACTGACGAATTTAGTCGTTAGTGCTATGTCAACATTAAAGTAAAGGTCACACGTTATATTAGCACATATTTCCATCTTTTCTTGGCACACCACCCATATCAATTAAGACTACAACTACATTATGTTTT
>JAVQJS010020948.1:0-16087 GCA_036024795.1 Galaxias rostratus | reverse complement strand
GGGTCTCTCTCTCTCTCTCTCTCTCTCTCTCTCTCTCTCTCTCTCTCTCTCTCTCTCTCTCTCTCTCTCTCTCTCTCTCTCTCTCTCTCTCGGTCGTTGTTTGAATATGTATATTTCTTTGACTTTAGAAACGTTTGTCCAAATGTAACATTTTGTAATGGTGGTTTGCTGGAAAGTTATCACTCTGTTCTATTTTTATGTTTCAATGTATTTGTTGTATAATAAATTGTTAACAATACCTACATTGCATAGTTTAGTGACAACTTATTTGCCTATTTGAGCTGAAATACGTGTAGGTATATTAATAAGACATTCTCCGTCCCTTTGAATAAGATCTGTGACGACAGGGGCCATTGGTCAGTGGCAAACGTTGTGTTCAGTTGTCTCATAGAGCTGCATGTGCATTCCCTTGGGTAGAGGGTTCCTGGCCACCAGTCAAGTGCACAGATGGTTTTGTTCACTACAAACGAATCACGCTAAGACTCCCCCCAATTGTGTAGCACAAGTGCTTTCTATGTCTCCTTTTGTTACATTCCCTCAAGAATCCTATAAATGTTTAAGATATAAAAAAGAGCAATATTAAAGAACCGCAGAGAAAGGCAAATCTTGTAATGGAATTAATATGACCACACAAGCCATACCGTCTCATGTTCCCACGGAGTTTGTCCCATGGTTTTCTTCGGTTGAGGTTTTTAATTTGGTGTTTGTGTATCAGCACAGTTAAACTGGCACAAATGTGTTTTCTATTGAAAGCTGGGCCCATATTGTGAACTGACACTATATATTTGTGTAATTTCCAGGATTAAACTTTTTTTTTTTTCACACAAAATATAAACATGCAAAAATGTTTCAACTCACTCCATCTTCTTTTAAGTGCTTTTAAGTCATATAACATTGTACTGTATTTTTGTCAATTTGATCAGTAACCAACCGAGGAGTAAAATGGTTTCCTACATGTGCTTTTTTCAATGAAACTTGCCTCTTTAAGTACTTCCTTCCACTTTATTCTCTTTCCAATATCAAAGTTGTTTTCAAAGTGCAGCAAAGTGTGTGCTGCACATTCACACTTCCATGCGATGCGAACATCGATGCTTTCTTCTACTCTTTCATAAATAATTTATTCAGATACTTGTTTTGTCAATGCTTATACATGGCAATTATATTGCTATGGTGCTGCTTACCCATCACAACTGCCAGAAGATACACAGCTGGAGAGATGTGTGAAGGGCATGTGTTTTCTCTTTTGGTCATGTTGTCTATTTGTGTTGCAACCTTGTCGCCTGGAAACCTAAAAATATTGGGGAAGATCCAGTTATTGCATGACTCCACCGTAACAGTAAAAACGGGCCGCTCTGAAGAGATATCACAGAAGGGAATCATCCCTGTCAAAACTGGTCCATAAAGAAGACAGTCTGCTACAAATTGAACACGTTGTATGTATGTGCCATGGGGTCAGTTGGTGCGTAGCTGGATGAAATGAAATTAAACAAACAATGAACAGATGTTTTTTGCTCACATTTTTCACATCATCTGCCAATGGTTTGATGATAGAGACGTTCAGTAGCCATGGACATGAGATGTCCCAGTTAAGCAGCTTTATGTCTTTTTGACCAACGCTCACGTTTCTCCTTTTACATGTCTCTTTACTGGGTCATGTTGTTTTATTGCAGGGGTTTGTGTTAAGGAAATGTACCTGCCTGTTTTCAGGACCAAAAAGTTGCACTAACATAAATATTTAATTGATAAAGTACATGGTGAAGAGATCATCTCTGTTGATTTCATTCAAACGTGAACATGTTGTCTTCTTCACTTGCATACTCTTTTATTATTCGGTCCAAAGGGCTATCTCTGATGGGAGCAATGTTTAAGCACGGCGATTTACAGAGACTTGTCTACTTCTTCAATGTATTTCAGCTTGGAGCCGTTTTGGTTGGTGATGTATTCAAACTATTTGATTCATTAAGGCCTCGAGTCAGTTCACAGCCACAAGTATGTTACAAACATAGGATGGAATGCATGTTTATGGCTTAAAGGAGAGAGAAATGACACCAATCTTCGTTGTTTTGGTCCCAGATCGCTACAAGGCCATCTAGTCTTTCAGAATAAACTGTGGTAATTTAAAACAGGCAAAGTAGAAATGGTTTGCTCATATCCTCCCCCCAGTGTGAGTGATCCTTACCACTTGTTCTGACAGACGCACCCCAACCCTTACCCCATCATCTCCTTCATATGTTCTTTTGATGTATTGTATGCCTGAGGTTTTTCTGAAGAAACCCTCTGCCCTCCCAGGTACACCTAGCAGGCAATGTCTGAGAACACAAGTTCCCAGGAGGAACAGCTCTGACACAACTCCACGCGCATCTGGAAATCTAGCACCCACTCTGCCAAGTGCTGCCTGTAGTCAGCCATAATGAATTTAGCACAGGCCAGACCAGATGCTGATGTAACAGATGGAAATTGTATTATTATTATTATTAGTAGTAGTAGTAGTATATATTAATCATTGTTAAAAGTTCTGGCTTTGCTTTTCAGAGTTTAGAGAACCACTTGAGTTTTATAAAAAAGGTCCAATTCGCTTCAAATCGGATAATGCATTTGTAATATTTGTAGACATATGGTGCCGTTCCCTAGAAAACAAAGGCAAAGATAGCCTTTCCTTTTTAATGCAATTATATTAATGAATTCAGAACAAATCGGACCCCAGGCTACAAATAAATTCTCAGATTTACAGGAAAGAAAATCTGGGGTCTTTAACAAGGCTTGATTTATTAAAACGATCTATGAGGCAGCTTGTAAATGGGTAATACGTTTGAAACTTAAAGCAGCTGTAGGTAGTTTCTCTTAAGATGTGGCTTTGGCTGCCACTACAGATTGCTTGCAGCAATTATTTTTCCCTAACCTTCGAAAAAGAAGACAATGCAGAATGTGGTCACCGCACTGCACATTGCCAGTATGATCAACTCTATACTCTATCTCTTCCTAATATAGTGACGCCCTTCCTTGTGACGTAAATCGTCAGAGTTTGGTGGGAGATTCCACCCTGGCTGTTTTTATATTGAAAATTAAAGGGGACCTATGATGCTTTGTGGGTTTTCCCTTCCCTTTGGTATGTTCTCTAGCTGTTGTGCACATAAAAGGTTTGAAAAGTTACAAAGCTTTAAAATGTACAGGTAAACAATACCAGGTGGTTATCGTGGCCAATTTGGGGAGTGTAGCCTTTGTCTAAATGTTGCTTTTTATCCTTACTTTAGTCACAATACTAATTGTTCATTAACGGAAAAAAATAATCTGGCTAAATAGTAGTGCTTTTTAACATTCTGAAAATTCAGTTGAGTGGTTGGAGTGCAAGGAAGTGTAAGATAAAACTGATTTGTTTAGAATGGTATTGATAACATGTTAATGCGAAAAGGTTGCAATGAATTTTGCGAAATTGACACAGCTTGTTCTAAATTGAGGACTCTCTGTTCCTTGTATGCGGAAACCATGAATGTGCCCAATATCCAATCCCATTCACACACATGGGCTGAGAATGTTCGGATTTTGCATTTTTACAAACTCCCATAAACACCTCTGTTTAGTTTGCCTTTTATGTATGTGTGTGTGTGTGTGAAGGGGGGGGGGGGGGATTGTGGGTGTGGGTGTGTCTGTGTAAACGAGCGAGCAAAAGAAAGAGATTAATAACTGGATTTGGCTGTACAGCGTTGCTGAAGGAGGCTTGAGAGAATGAGGTTGTGTGGTTTGGTTCTTTTACACAGCCAATAATCCACCACCCTGGGTTTGAGGGGAGGGTAGGATTAGGAGTGGAGAGATTCAGTGACCTAACGTTCCCCCACCACAGTTGACCTGCTGTGCGTCACATGTTGAGCCTGCAAAGCTGCCTCCACACGACACCACTTTCACATCATGTGAACCCCATTATCTGTTACTTCATCCCATTCATGTACTATCCTCTGCTGGCAGGAAAAAAGTCAAAGTGACACATCGTGTCAACAAGGTATGTTAGCTGGAAACAGTGGTGACCCAACTCAGAAATGGAAGGAAAACCCGAGGAGCACACAGCAAATTAGAAGGAGTTCTGCGGGGCTTTAAGTTAATCTCTTATGGGCAATACAGGAGACATGGCTTGTCTTCACTGCATGTTCAAGGCCAACTGATAGGCTGGGAGAGATGAACCACAACCATGCTCTGGACTGTGTCACTGTAGATTGCCACAAGTAGCCGAAGCATTGCCTCTGAAGTTACCAAGATGAGAACCACTCTACGTTCAAGGTTGGCAATCAAAATCCCGAACTGAAACTGTAAACCTGTTTCATGACCTCCTGATGTTCTGACTCTTTTCTGCAACAGACGACGTGAGCTTCTTAACCACAGCTGCAACACAATATGCAGTAAGTACAGGTGTGTGTGTTTGTTAGTGGGTGGGTGTTTGTGTTTGTGCGTCTGTATGTGCTTATGTGCTTTGGAACTCCCTGCCTAATGATCTCAGGCAGGCCACCTTAGTTTCCTTCTTAAAACTCACTTTTATGTTAAAGCTTTGTCTTAAACCGCCACCTTTCATTTTTAGTTATTTTTATAAACTGATTTAACTGTGTGATTTCGGTGTGCCTTAATTATATGTATTCATTTTTGTATTGTCATTTTTATTGTGAAGCACCTTGTAACCGTGATAGGTTCTGTATTAATAAAGTTATTATTATTTCTATTGTTATTATTATTATCATTATTATAATCATTAATATCAGTATTATGAATATATGAATATATGTGAATATATCTGTTTGAGTGAGTGAAAAGGATTCATCAAAAAATGGTTGCTTTAATTAAGGCTCTTTGATGGTATTTACTGATTTGCCGTTGACACAGAAGGTCAAAGTTCTAACAATTATTTTGTTTCCTTTTAACCTTGATTCTGCATTAACACTCGTGATCAATCAACAGCTGTCTATTCCCACACGCTATGCACCTACATATCACCAATGAGCAATGTTCTGGTTCAATTACTTGTCCATGGAGACAGGACAGCCAGAAGAAAACCCTCAACCATTTCACGTGTAGTCATAGATGGGGGAAGCCAAAAGGAGAATAAACACCAAGGAGAGCCTGATGAGGTTTTGTGGTACAGTTTTAGTGGGAGGAGGAGGAGAGACGGCACTGTGCCCGGTGTCTTGCGTGTAACCAGGAAGCAATAGTTGAATATAGACTGTCGAGCAGTGTTCAAATACTTTTTTTTGATGGAAAACACCATCGTATTACTTCAAGATTCCACAGGCTAGAATCTCGCCAATTGTGTCCCCGAACATAAATCACGCACTTTATTCCACGTAGTAATAATGCTAACGTGATAGATTAAAAACATTCCCAAAAAGCATCGTGCATTTACACATACAATTGTGAACCAAAAAATATGAGTAGAACGGAGACATGTGTTTTGGTTTAAGATCATTTTGACTCATTGGAATTGTTCTGTTAAGACAGATATTTTTCTGTCGCTTTACTTATATTACCACCTTAACTTAGATTTCCAGTCACATCAGGACGTATGTGTTGAGTCGATGTCTCTGAAGGATTGGCCATTCCCAAAAGAAACCGATATATGGGAGCACGACACCTTCATTGGATGCCGTGGGCTTCTGGGACTACAGCCATGTTAATGTGTTTGCTAGGCTTGTTTCCTCCCTTCGACAGAAGCGTATGCCCAGCGGCCAGGCTGCCCTGTCCTCTCTGATAGAGCAAACTTTCATCTGGCACTGCCCAGGTCGTGGTCTGCGAACCGGGCCTCTCTGTGAAGTCCTGGCCCTGTGCAATCTGAGCTGGCTGATGCCGAGCTCCGTACAGGCACGAGGGGGCGTGAGAGCGAGCCCGCCCGTGCCAGAGCATTCATTAATCATTGCAACGCTTGGCCCTCATTGAAGAAGGTTTGCTCCATGCTGGCTCAGTCACGACCCTCTGTGGTCCTCAGCAGGGTCTCTCGCTCACCACAGTGAGCTCCAGATGTGAGGGTTAACACGCCCCGACATTAACATAAGCACACACACTCTAACACAAGCGTGAGCACCCACCCAACACACACACGTAAATGGTCATATTTGCCGACACATCACCAGACATAAATCAAGAGCAGCACTTGGTCTCAAAAGCAATGGTGATTCAGAGTTAATTTAATTGGAAATGACGGAAAATATGCCATTATGGTAATGAAGCCCAAAGGTTAATGTTTTAGCTGAGTGGGTATTGAAAGATATCAGTCTCCTGACTGAGGTGGTTATTTGACTTGGAAGTAAGCTGGACCTCAGTGTGGACGATTTCCAGACTCTCGGAGTGGGTCAGAACCCTCATTAGATACACAATTAGCTCTGGACTATCATTAGTGTTTCGTTACACAGGCAAGCAGAGCGTTGATCTCCACCTGCTCAAGGTTTGTCAGGCTGAATGGAACTCCACCTGTCCATAAAGTTGGTGGTGAACTGCCTCAAGCCTGTATGAGTTCAAGTGTCTTGTTAGCCAACTCACTGTGTACAGTTCATGTCAGTTACAGAATAGCTGCTTTATCTCAGGAAACCACTAGAGGGCATCCGTCAAGTATTTTATTCATATAAGTCATAAGGTTCTACTTTTCCCCTAAACACACCAAGGCTCACAATCTAAATAACAGAACACAACTTATTCATGACAAAATGTTCATAACATAAATTAGTGCGAGAATGTAAGAAAAATGGGAGAGCAACTGCTCCTCAGGTGACAATTCCTGTCTACAAATAGATGGAGTGGAATATTATAGTAGGGTTTCAAGTGCATAAACCCTTCTTGCAAAAATCATGCACTGGTCTACAGAGATAGAAATGGTCAGATGAGTCACCCTTCACCCTCTTCTCAAAAAGTGGGTGGTGCATGTACCGGGTACTTTAAGAGAACAGTAAAGGCCTGAATGCTTGTTGCAGACAGTAATGTGGCTCTCTAATGCTGTGGGGGCATTTCACTGGCATGGCTTGGGCCCACTCATTGCATTGGGGAAGGGTCACTGCAAATCAATACAAATTTGTTCTGAGTGAGCGTCTTAATCCTATGGTGAAACATTTCTATCCTGATTGGAGTGGTCTCTTCCAGGATGACAAAGCCCCCATCCATAGGGCCCAAGGGGTCACTGTATGGTTTGATGCGTATGGAAATTGTGTAAAGCATATGTTATGGCCTTTGCAGTCACCAGATCACAACCCAGTTGAACACTTTTAAGAAATTTTGGACTGTTGAAATTGACAGCGCTTTCCACCACCATCATCAAAATACCAAATGAGGGCATTTCCTTTGGAAGTCCGATATTCCATCCCTTAAGGTAGAGTTCAAGAGACTGGTAGAATAATGAATCATGCCAAGCTGTTGTGGCAGCACGTGACGGCCCAACACCTTACTGAGACTCCTATTGCTGGTTTTTTCTTCAATTTGTCACCCGTCTGTACATAATACACGTTGATGATGGAGTGCTGCCCTCTGGTGTGTATTGATGGAACACTTTGATCGACTCCTGTGACGTGCACAGAATAGGGTTGATCCATATCCTTGGTCCTGTGCAAATTAGACTAGAAATTGAGAGGGTGAGTCACCCTGAAATCAGAACCCTTTTCAGTTGAGCATTTTCGACCACAGAATAGAGAGGCCACGTGATTTTATCGAATGAATGCAGACACTGACATGTAGTAAATGTCAGTGAGTGGGTCTTCTGCGGAGGACCAGGGCAGACAGGAACAGACGTAATGGTAGAGAGTGACTCATCATGCCTGCCCGCTGTTTGTTCATCCCCTGCCGAGCGGTCTGGTCGTTCTCAGGTCACTAATGAGTTCTGCCGCAATTATTGTATCCCTTAAACTCTAACAACTTCTGCAAAAGCATGGACAGAGGGCTGGAGAAAGCCGGCTTGTCTCTGATGTCCCTACTTAGTGGCTTACCAATGTATTGACTGATTGATTGTTTTCAAAGGGCGACACCTAAATGTTTGTGGATGTGCGCGCACACGTGCGTTTGTGTGTTTGAGTGAGTGTTTGTGTGGGAGAGAGACAGAGGCATAATGCTAGAACGATTTAAGGGGGATAAACATGGTGACGTTTCTGTGGGAGTTATATCAGGGGAGGATAACTAATGACAGTGGCACATCAAGTAGCCGGAGGAGGTCAAAAACAGGTGGACGATGCTGTGGACTCTGATTAGACAGACACAAATCAATGGAGAGCTGCTCACAGTAGTTCCGTTTGAAAGACTGTACACACATGTCTACTGAAGATGGCATTAGTGTGTGCAGCTTATTAATGTCCGGACTTCTGGCACAAATAAATAATTAATGTAGGACACGGTTCGTTTTGGAAAACATTTGTTTTGAATCTCAATTCAGTTAGGTTGTGCACGGCTGTGTGTGTATGAGTGTGTTTAAATAGACCTTCAATATGAAAAGGCAAGGAAGTGATTGGTACATCCACGTCTCTTTCTGCAGGAACACTGAAATATGTCAGATATATTAATATATTTACACATACTGTTATAGCCTTTGGTTTGCTCACCACGCCTTGACAAAGAGCTTGAAATCTGATTGACATTTGTTGGATTGCAGAAAATACATGAAACATCCTTAATCTTGTACACAAAATGTTGATTATTTACCCCCTGAAGTCCTGCAAATAGTATAACAGATGGATGGCATGGATCATTAGTACAATAAAAGCATACACATTGTAATTGCTATGTGTTGCTATCCAACTTTTCTTCAAAAGTTCTTCAGACACAGAGTTTAAATTTGATCATGAAAACAAATTTATTCAAAATATTAATCCAAATCAAGGGCATAAATACATGGACAACATGAAGGCATGTTTTGTCAATTTCTACATGGACAAGAGCTGTTTAAAGGTAATAGTCAAAAGCATTTCCATTGTTTAGGCAGACATGGGAAGATTCTCTTTCCTCAATGGCACATCTTCCATTTTAATAAGTGCCAGCAATTACAATATAACGTATGTCATGAGATTAACGTGCATATGCTACAGCACACGTTGAAACTATAAAATCGCTTAAATCATAAAAAACCTGTAAATTGATAAATACAAATTTGTAATCACTTTGACCTTAGATTTCTTGTGTTATTTTTTTTTCTTTCACTAAATTATTTTATATTCAGACAAAATCATTTCAGCTTAACAACTGTAACATATACAATGTACTGTACTGCACTTCCCTCTGTATAGTCCTTCTACAACTAAATAATAAGATGAGACCATACTGTTTACAATAGAGTAATGCACAGAACAAAAAAAAACGAATGTCTGTCCAAGATCGACATCATGCAAATGGCGCTGACCGCAATTACCACAAAATCACTATTTAAAAATATGCTGCCTGAATGGAGATAAATAATCATCCAATTGCATTTAGGGACAAACTCTCTGCACATTATAAACAGCACAGCCATTGAACACAGATTCATGCAACTGGTAGTATACACTTTAAATGTGTATTTGTTGTGTTTCAGAAATTCTGCATGAAAATCATCAGGCAAGCTTGATATTACTAACAAAGATGCCATTTAAGCCATTATATTAGTCCCGGCGTTATATAAAGTAGCATGTTCCCTGCTCTTATCCTCAAAGACAACATCCTCGTTTAACAGTCCTTCAGGGTCTCTGGCTGGATGGTGTGCCAGCGCACTGTCTCCTGTTGCCCTCGACTGCACATGTCTCTCCAGTGCTCCTGTCCCGCCTCAGAAGCCTCACTGCCGATCCACACACGTCCCAGCAAGCTGCTTTTGGTGTAGAGACGGCCCTGCGGAGGAGAGGAACACGTCCAATTAGGTTTCTGGGCACTTAAAGAGAAGACAGTTTTTAATTGTATTGTAGTGTTCCACCATTGTGTGGCTCGCAATATAAAAAAAAAGTCTTATAGGTCGTCTTTTATCAAAAAATAATGCATTTGTTATTTCCTCATATATACCTGCATGACAATGAACTCCAAGACCAGTGGTAGCTTGGAGACTTCACCAACTGGCAAGTCAAAAAGGAATGGAGCATTCCACACAGCATTGTAGCCTCCTACCCCTTTGGTCTCCTTGGTACCAATCACTTTCCTGTCCTGGTATAGGTTTATGACAACATAATGCTCTGTGGGGGAAAAGGGTCATCCAGTTTTGTAGGCGGGCATAAACATATTAAATCATATCAATTCAAAGCAATTCAATTGAAAGGCAATGCAAAATCTCTTATTGAGATTGGGAGTAATAGTTCACTGCACTAGACATGGCTTTGGAAACATGGATTACGCAGCACATAAATCAAATCAACTGTTGTTGTATGGCACATTTTATGTACACAAGCGATGCAAAGCACACAAGGCAAGAAAAAATGCACAAACACATAAGAGCACATTTCTAATGCGGCTGTCATTTTAAAGCAATGCGATGTGCATCCATTAACCCTTCCTTAATTCATTTACTAAAGGAAATGTTTACACTAATAACGTCACACATAGGAATTTTGAATTTCAGAATTCCTGTCACCACACCCCTTTCTCAATTTGGTCCTAGACATGAGAGAGGGATGGAGGGATGGGGGAGGGAGGGAGGAAATGACAGGAAGCTGATCAGAACCTAATCACATTACCACCTAATAACAGAGCCAGACCCTGTGACTAAATCTGGCTTGGACTGTGAAGGATACTGGAGCTAGATCTATGTCCCTGACTCCTAACGGTTCTATTGGTTACCCATGGCAGACCGCTGATGGGAAAGAGGCTTAAAATTAGGCTGATAGGGGTGCCATTACACAGGTTACCTGGAGCTCCTGGCATACGTGTGAGCTTGGCCAGGTTTTCCGCCTTGCGAACCATCACCTTTATCCGATGGGCCGAGGTCTGGTACTGGAGCAGAATGAACAGCTGACCCAATGCCCGTGGGGTACTCACAGAACTCTTCTTTCGGCCCAGCGTCTCCTGGGAGCTCATGCTCTGCAAAAAGTGTTAAGACATTAAGGGGGCAGGGGGGGCGGGGATCGAGGGCTGTCATTAAGCAGATGTTCCCTGTGTCCTGGGGTGACAGGAAACAAACCACAACAGGGAGACAAAGAAAGGAATGGCATGCTGTTCAAAACTAAAACCCTTAGAGCAGTCATCTGCAGCGCAACATGAGATTTCAACGTGATTCATGTCATGAAAGGCCTAATGAATTTCATTAAGTACTGATATACTGCCAACAGCGACAGTCGGATGTGATGTCCAGCCAGACTACAACAAGACCAGGGCAAGTGCTAAACAATTTGAGGCTGGGATTTTTAAATCTGCATTTTATTCCCTCCGTATTGCTGATTTACCACATTCTTTAGTACATAAACTCTGGTATGTCATTTTCGAATTCCCCCTGATGATGTGTGCTCCCATTTATTTTATATATGTATTCAAAGTATCGACCAACCATTTTTTGCTATTGAGAGACTAAGAAACGGATAATCTATAGATGCTTTTGCTCGGCGCAGCAATGTTGTCAGACATATCCACATGAGCGAAACTCAGTGTTTTCCACATCAATACACGTCTCTGAGACCGGAGCTTGGAAATTTCCAATTTCTACAGCCTGACGTCCATATTAGCATTGCGAGATCACACGGTGCTGTAGGGTATATTGTCCAATATCAGTACCCGTGCCTGTGTGGAATACCCTTATCACCAGCCTGACAGTAATGTCCTCTGGCACTGCCGTCACAGCCCCACAGAGGGCAAGGCGTGGACATGCTGCCTGCTACGTGCCAGCCCCCGGCTCCACGCATGTTTGCTCTGCTGTCACTAACTTCCACGTCACCGCAGCCCGTAACAGTGGAAAACTGCTTATGGGGTGACGCGATTAGAAATTCCTTCATGGATAAAACATGATACAGAGCTATTCATAGCCTGGGGAGGGGGGAGGGGGCTGGCGGGGCTGGTGTTAAACTGTTTCTTAAATTCAACTTGAAAAATAAGTGTTAAAAACAAACTTTAAAGAAAAGAAAAAATATATTTATACTATATATTTTATAGAGTACTGTTATACTTTTTATACTGAGTACTTTTATAGAGTCTGTACTCCAATGTTTTTCCTTACATGGTAGAAGCATGATAGCAAAAACATTTCAAACTAACTATTGAGTGGTCTAGATGTTCAAATCATCAGAGTCCTAACCTTCTTGAGCTTGCTGGTTGCAAGGCTTAGCTCCCTGGTATAGGTGGCTGTAGTGTCAGTCTCCCAGTCCATCTCCCCGCAGGGCATCTCCAGCTGCCCCAGTGTTGCCTCTCTCAGACCGGAGAAGTCTCTGCTATAGACAGCCAGCCGCAGGGTGCAGGCCCGGAGCTCCTCCACAGCGCCCACATGCAGGACAAAGCTCTGGCAGTGCATCTCCGGGCTGACGCTTTGGCGTCGTGAGGACACCTGCTGAGGAAAGGGGCAGAGCGGGGGAAGACTGGCTCTCACAAACAGCCCGTTACGCCTCCGTGAGGCCCCTGAAACCCCAAGAATGTTGACAGCCAGAGTGCCACAGGATGGTGTGAAGAGCAGAGAGAAGTGTAGAAGAGGAGCAGGCTTGCTGGGGATGGATAAAGAGCTGGAGCCATACAGTGGCTGTGAGGGAGCCCTCTGAGGACCAGGTTTAGCCACTACGCTGGTGAGGTGGCTCTGCTCGCTGTACAGGAAGGTGTCTCCGGACACTGTGCAGCGGCGCTCCAACGCCCGGCGGGTTTTGGAGACCAGACTCAGTTTGGGGATGGAGGGAAGAGACGAACGCCCATGAACTGCAGGCTTGTAAGGTGAGCAGGGTACAGCAGGGGTACTGAGGCGTCGCATGGGGAAGCAGGACCTGGGTGAGTTCTTCAGCTCAGCAGAGCCTCCAGGACTGGTGTTGAAGGGCAGAGCCTGGAGGTCATCTTCAGAGGGGGAGGAGCTGCTTTTAGAAGAGGGGAAGTCGAGCACATCCCCATCCAGCTCTTCATACTGCTGTTTGATTAACAAGGTGCCCGGAGAAGGGGTGAGGGTGACGGTCACTCGCTCAGTGGGGAGAGTAAATGGGGACAGGTACACAGCCTCTTTGTCGCATGGTGGGGGAGGCTTGCCCTTACGCCAACACAGAAGACAGCCCAGAACCAGGCAGAAACAGAACACTGCCAGACCCACAGCAAGCAGGATCTGTAAGTGGACTAGACACGAAATCAGGCAAGAGGTCAGTCATATCAAAACTTAAGTGGTTAGGATAAAGGAGGGAACCATAACACCAACCTATTTGAAAAATTGTGTTTCCCTATACAACAAAATCAGGAATATTTTTACTTTACACAAACAGATAAAGCTTTTTTAGATATGATACAATGAAAAAAATTACAGCACACTAAATGCAACAATAACAATTATATCTTATGTTTAGCAATAAGCAGATGACAGTGCCTCAAATGATACAGGGAGAAACGCTCCATTGGAGGTTGAGACGAAAAAAAAAACTTTTTAAGTGAACACTAGATTGTAAAGACCCTCAATAACAAACTTACCATAAGAGATCCACATTAAGTGTAAGGTTTGCAATGCAGCCACCAAAGGCTCATTTTTATTTTTATGGCAGTGAGTAGATCATCTTAGCACACTATTAGAAGATGAATTAGGACATGGAAATTTAATACATTTTGATTAAAACCTGTTGGCCAATCAACTGGACTTATCAGTGATTAAATGTGTGTCTTATACAAAATGCAATGATATATCAGATGGCTATTTGAAATTCTAATTATCTAGTTGTGCCTAAATTTAAGACTGCACTTTGAACTACATAATGACATTGTGCAACAAAATGTAAAAATCTGCTAAGAAATTACATTCCAACTTGTTGAATTTAATATTATTTTCAACAGCGGTAGTTTTGAAGTCAAGATGCAAGTCTAGCATAATGTGTTACATTGTTTATGAAGTGCCGTTATGCACAATTCACAATTGGTCAAAATTGAATGTACAGCTATCAACAGATAACATCAAACGTTATTATTAGTAGTGTCAGCAATCCGTTATATTCACTTTTATAATTGATTTATCACAATTATCCTGCATATAATTACAGCAAAAATGATCGTTCTTACCTCCAAGTAAGTGTAACATTTTCCGCATATATATATAAATATATAGATTATATATTCCTAATTCAATTTAAAATGAGTATGGATGGAGTTTATGAGAGCAGTCCATTCTTGGTCATTTCGTGCAGTCGCAATAGAAATTTCCTCAGCAGTCTCGATCAAGCGTCGCATTTTCAGTCACATACACGCAGCGTGTAGCCAATCAGAATTTGCGGTGACTAAGCTCTAATGCACTAATTGTGAGTGGGAGTTTAAATTGTCAATGGTAGACGCTATCAACGAATTATTCACAGAGGCACCTATTTCAGTAGATTTTTTCAATACGTCACAGTCATACACACACCACAAACTCTCACACATTAAACTGATTCACAATCAACCATTATCTCACTGCATTTGAGCAGCCTAATTTGAGATGCTTTCATCGCACCTTATTTATGCTTGCTTATTCAATATTGCTTGCAATATGTCTAATCGTTCTGAATTTTTCTGAAACAGATTTTTCTTTCAAATATTATACATTTAAGTGTTGAGAAGCATTTAATAATAATAATAATAATAATAATACATTATATCTATAAAGCGTTTTTCAAAACACTCAAAGACGATGAAAGAATTTGATATGACCTTTTTGATGTGGTACAATGTACTATGTTTAAACTGTCTAGCAACAACAAACAGTACATAAAATATAAATAGGTATTCAAAAATCTCCTTAAATCTGCAGTTTAAGATTTTTGCCTGATTCCAAAGGACATCATGCTAGTTAGTTTCATTCTTTATAAAGCGAGTTAATGTTTGGCTGTTTTTGTGCTATAAATATAATCTTTTCAGGCACATGGATTTTTGTTTGTTATTCTAGATCACTACACTCATGCCCTAAAGGATTTTGTGGGCTGTCTTAAATGTGTTTCTGTAGGAGGGACTACACAAGATGTTCATTCACATTCAGATGGATAGGGACATGAGCAACTGTAGTAAGCAACTGCACACAACTAAAGAGTTAAATTGGACTTATTTGCTAAGTTTGAGCAACTGTGAAGCTACTTAAGCAAATAGTTAAGTAGATTTCTACAACTCAATGTTAAAGCATTGCAATCCTACTGGATGCCTACGCTTAGTTGTTGGGAGCAGGGAGTGATAAAGTACCTTCCAGGTTCTTCACGAATAGAACCTCTATGAGCAACCAGATGAAGAGCAGCAGCATGATACCCTCAATCATGCCTTTGCAGGCAAAGAAGAGCACAGACTGCCATACTGGCTCATCAGGATACTCCTCATCCACGTAAGGCATGATGAACTGTAATGATCTGACTGCAAAGTACCATAAACCTATACAAGTGTGACTATGTGCAATTAAATCTCACTCCTTCATCTGCTTGCGTGTTCCACTTCTGACCCATCAGGTGGTCCTTTTAGTCCACTACCAGCAATGTTGACAAAGCCTCCACGGTAAACAAAAGTCCGCTTGAAGAAAACGTAACCAATTTTAGTATTATTAAGAAGTATATTGAAGTAGCATCTGAAAGAGTTGGTCTATGTTGTTTTTGTTGAGTTAGGTCATTGTATTGCTGAGGAAATATTTCTTGCAGCACGTTTTCTGGTGCTCTGGGCCGCCATACTGTTGTTGAATGCCCATGACTTCAATAAACTGCTTTTTTTATCCACCTTTGTTATTGCTGACAATTCAATTTCTTCAAATAATCCCAGATGCTTGTTAAGAGATGTATAGTGGTTTAGCAAGCCACTTGTGTCCTGCCCCTACAAGTGAACAGTGGTTTCATCATCTTCTGCAGCTTTTTATTCTGGCCAGGCTCCTCTCAAAACTGCAGTCTTGTCCCATCCCAGCTCAATCCACAACAGACACACACATGCATAAACACACACACACACACACACACACACAGAGAGAGACAGATACACATTTAAAACTCAGGTCACATTCCTCCTCCATGCTGCTCCCGTGTCGGCCAGACAG
>JAVQJS010020936.1:0-10802 GCA_036024795.1 Galaxias rostratus | reverse complement strand
ATGGATACCTACGAAATAAAACCAAACTTGTGTTAGGATAAGTCAATAAACATGTTGCCAAAGCAAAAGTTTAATCGTTGTTCTTAACAGAAGCCTAATGGGGTATCTGCATGCATAGCCGCCTTGCAGACAAGTGTTTTTGGTGTGTTATGGTAACCAGTTTCTGTTTGTGTCGCTGCCATTTTTTCACACTTGTCCACAAAGTCATAATCATGTGTAGGATGCCACTCGGCCTCTAAATTCAGAATGGAGTGTTCGGTCACTGTTTCTCACTGACATTTAGCTCTGCTCATACTAAAGGCCTGTTATACTGAGGTAAAACTCTTTTAAAGGGCCACCGGACATTGTTGAGAGAATCACACTATATATAACTATATACTAATTTACAAAATGTTAAAGTGCATAATGGAAAAAAGGTTGAAAATCACATTGAAAGTAGATATGTCACAATGCAGAAATCATTTGACATCCCATGATGCATTTCCCTAAACTTCCCTTCCATGAAGAATGTCTGACAAGATGTGCTGCAGAGAATTATCTGAGCATACCTGCCTCGTTTCATGCCTCCGCTGCAACAAAAGTGTAACTTTATCTCAGAGTCAACCCTGCTCCCCACTGATTTGGTGGAACAGACTCCTAAATAGAAGAAGCAGACACTGCAATATTCCTCAAAATGCAACGAGGGAAACAAATGTTGCACATAATTTACGTTTTGCTGATTTGTTGGAGAAAAAGGCAAAAAATTGCTGCAGGGCTCTGATAGTCGTGAACTTTGGAAGGGAGTTGGCCATTTTCTGTTAGGAAGGGGCCCAAGGGGTGTGTTTGTGTGGGGGACTGTGTGCGTGCGAGAGTGGGGAGATTACTGAGCCCTCGCGTGCTACTCGCTGCACGACCTTGTCAATCCAGTTTTGCGTGTTCCATTCCGCTTGGAAAGTACTCCATTACTTGGTTACATAAAAGAATGTAAACTTCAAAGAATGCCGTGAGCCTTGTCTGCTCGAAAGGAAGCTGCCACATTCTGAAAAGAACACACACACCTTTATCAATGGCAACTCTCACGCCATTCATAAATCCACCTGCATCTATGAGACAACGAGGCCAAGTAGTTTTGAACAAACTCGCTATCAAGCTCGTATTCGTCCCTTTAGCATGTGCTGCAGATCCTGAGGGTCATTCACACAAATGAAATGTAAAGGATGTGACCCAATCATTTGTGTGAATGCTCGTATTTGAACAACGTCCCTCTGCGGTGTTGTCTTTATTTAATCTTAGTTTATTATTTTGTGTAAATACTTCACTACTTGTTTTCAAACTAAACCTAATCTACATACAATTAACCAGTAGAAACATGTAAAACACAAACACAACTTTTGACGGTGAAATCAAAACAGTTCCATTTGCATAGGCCTCAATCCAAACAGGGAGAGGAAACGGATTCCTCAGCATGTGAGCGTTGTCTAAGGCTGTCAGCTGACATCAAAGCTCGGTGAGACACCAGTAAACCAAACCGACAGGCCCGCGCTCACCTCTGTCCCGGAGAGCCAAAGTCATGAAAGCACCTCCTTATTTTCCCGCAAACTAAAAGAAACATAACGATCCCACGGTCTTGCCAGCTATCAGTGCACCTTTTTAACACCTTAACAACCGAGCAGAACTCCACGCCCTGACGAATGGAATCAAAGTGAGGATTTGTTCCACTTGTCAATTACTGATTGTGAAACAAACCTTGTTCGTGTCCTTTTTGTCTCGATAAAAACGTAAACAGTTAGGCTTATTTCGGGAAAAATGCAGGGGTGCTTTCTCTTTATTGCGGGTGCCTGAGGGATTCACTGTGGTGCTCGTTCTTGTTTGGTTTGCCATTTTTCTCTGTCATTCAAGGGAGAGAGATCCCACAGTAAAACTAAACAAAGCTGAACTCCAATTAGAGATTTAGCAAAATTATCAGAGCATAGCTCTCTTTGTTATTTTTTTACTGTTGGGAAACGCAACCATTGGCTGATGGAACAGCTCAATTTGAACTTGCTTCACAGCGAATAGTCTTAGTGTTGACAAACAGATAAATGATTCTAGCGCTAAAAAGTTATAATATCAACAACAATAACAAAAAAAAAATATTATAACAATAATGGTAATTATATACGTTAGTATATATGTATATATGTGGTAATATCCACAGTATATAAGAACCACAATAACTCCAATAATCATAATTCCTAATATCGTTCCAATTCATGAGCTGCAAGATGTAATGTGCTAATTATGACTAACACACTCAGAATTTTGCATTCTCTGACTTGTCTTGTGTGGAGCATACATGATGTCTTGAGAAATTTCAATGCATCCTAACAAGTCATAACAAAACTGGGTTATTGCATGTGAAACATTACATCATAGCTTTGGACTGACTGTGACATAGAAATATGTTAACAGTCTACAGCTTTTCAGAAAATGGTAAACCATTCACACTCTTATTAACGCAACACGAAATGCTAAATAACGAGCCATTTGGGGAACCTTTATCTTGAGAGAACTCAGACATTGAACATTGAATCTAAGACATTGTCTGTGTTTTCATTTGTTTCGTAAAGGTTTTTTTTGCACTAATTATCATAATTGCATCCTGAATGGTATCTTAACACAGAAGTAGATTCAAATTCTACGTTTTACCGTGAGTAGTGTTAAAAGTATGATACTGAAGAATTCTAAGTGATCTGTTCCGTTTTGAACAAGAATGGTAAGCAATCAAAATGAAGAGTCTTGCCTGACACTCATTGCCCAATACAGCTTAACACAGAAGCCGACTCTGTCTGCTGAGGAGAGATACAGATTTGTTCCGCTAATCTACCCCTTTTTAAGAAGCTTGTGACATTCAACCGATGTTGTGTCAACATAAAGAAAATGTTGTGCTTGACTTACCCAGTGTCTCCCTAGCCCTTTGGCCTTCCCTTTGCTGGTCTGACTTGCAAACTTCCACTCAACACAGCCACGGACCTTCGGCCTTGATGTGGTTGATAGGTTATCTTCGAATGCATAAACCATTATTCTACCGCTATACATTTTTACTGTCATAATATGTTCCTATGAGCATATTGTGTATATTTCTTGGTTGGTTTCTTTGTTTGTGTCTAATTACACAGTTTTGGAGGCAGTTTCGTTTCTAAAGACTTTTGTCAATGTAGGAGCATTTATGCTTGAGGCCTGCCTAGCCAGTGGGAAAATCAAGGCAATTTTTTAGTTATTCAAATTTGCAAGTTGGGCCTCTATTTCGGTATTTGAATATATCAAAATACGTTGTTGTTGTTGTTTTTTACGATGAATCAAAAAGTAAACATTTTAAAGAACCTAGACCATATCTTCATGCTGTATTGTTTCAATACAATTCTTACTTGAGAGGGGATATTTTACAGTGGAGATTTTGCTTTTGAAAAAAAAGACATAACACATTAGAACATATTTTAACAGTGTGCATTTTTATAAAAAATATAGTAACAGGCACATAAAAGCAAATACATGCAGCCTCCAAAATATTTTCCAGCAAAAATGAATGAAATACAATATAATCATAACTGCTCCATCCATCCTTTATAATCGTGATTTTAGGCTTGCACGCTTTGCTAATATTACAACATTTTCAGTTATTCCTGTTAATTTGCATTCTACATGTGATATTTGTACCTCCACAGGTATTTTGTCATAGAATAATGCTTCAATCAGAGTTTCCATGTTGATGGAAATGTATGAGGAGAGCAAGTGACTGGTTTCCACTGTAACTCCAATTACATTGTTGGATTTTGATACGTGTGTAGGGGTTTACCAGAGAAAATGTGACTTCATGCTTGGTTTTGAACTTTTTTTTTGTCCGCCCAGTCGTCTGTCTGCTTCCATTCCTCTTTCCTGGTGCTTATCAAGATGAAAAACCGAGAGCCTCCTTTGTCAGACATGACAAGTGGTTAACCAAAGACTGGGTCCCACACAAGACAGTCAACATAATTTGAATAAATCAGATCATATTAGATCATAACAATCAATAAAGCAACTTGAAATTCACTCTGGGTATTCTTTGTTCATAGTATTTAAGACCCCATTCAACATTGATGCCTATCCTCACATGACTCCAGAACATAATGTGAATGCCAAATTACCAGCAAGCAAGGGCCAAAAGGACATACTAATCCTTTTGTGAAAAATATAATGATCATACAGTGACTAAATGGTAATTGGAAACAGGAAGTGTCTTTGTTTTCTCCCACCCTTTTAGAGGCATACTCGGTTCTCAAAAGTGTTTCAAACCTGTGTCTAAAAAGGTTTTCATCAGCAAGGCATATATAAATATGAACTAAAAACAAACTTTAACAAATGTGAAATGTTATTCAAACATATACACATTATACATGTTGACTCCTCTTCAACAATGCACAATGATACCAGGGACAAGATATATAAAAAGTAGCCTCAAAAACACCTGACTAAAGAGCTATTATGAAATATGATCATCACAATGAAAACATCAGTTGAATGGAAAACATTCAAAGATCCAAATGCAAAAGATTCCATGGTCAAATCATTTTAATTTAATAAGTACTGTTATTTTTTTAAACGTTATTTATTATTAATCAACCTTAAGGTAAAAAAGGAAACCCAAAGACCAGATCCTGTAGCTATGTTGTCACACGTATTCAGTACACATATTATGATCTACTGGGATTACATTTACTTAATCAAATGTTCTCAAAAAAACATTTATTTGAGTGTACAGAAAAACAAAACAAAAATAGCTCTGACACAAATGTATGTTGACAATTTTTTTTTGGTCAATTGCTTCATCACAACTGCAGATCATTTTGATTTTCACGGCAAAAGATTTGAACACAGTTGTCGATTGTGAATGAATGTCACCATAAGTCACAATTTAATGCATCATGACCTTGCTTCTCATAGGGCATATCATTTTTGGCCATTACAAAGCTGTCTAATAAAACTTGTAAATGAAAACAAAGAAACGCCTGCTGATGTTCACTGGTTAAGCTACTCCAGTTGGCCCCAGAATAATAAAGTAATAGAATGTCTGATAAATAATAAAATCTACACAGACTATAGTTAATTGTGTTCACTGTAGCCTTCATTTATGGAACAACATTACAGAGTTTTTTATTCAGCTAAATTCTGACAGCTCAGTCTTGCGAGACTTCCTCCTCTGCAGGCCACGGCCTATCGTACGTGACTTCCCATCATTACCTTCCTCTAGAAACATCACAATCATCGCCGGGGAGGGAGTAGTGGAGGAAAGGCTTAGCTATCCTTTGAGGGCTCCTTCACCTTCGACCTCTCACAGGGGGAGGCAGATAAACAGAAGAGAGAGACGGCTAAGCTTCAGTAACTTTTAATTGCTTACTGGGTTTGGGTTAGAATAGCAAAACCGTGCTCATGCAGAGATTCAATTTGGTCTCACCTTGCATTTGCTCCGGGCATACAGCTTGTAATAGTAGAAAACATGCAATTATTAAAGCAAACATTCATTTGAGAATTACTTTCCGATGATATTCTTCAAATCAGAAGGGCCATTGTGCCAAAGCATGACCAATCACCCGTTTTTCGTAGAAATAACTTTCACATGAAATACAAGAAGGAATTAAAGTAATTATGGACAATGAGTATGAAAAAGATTGAAATCTAACCTCAACTGAAAGACTCTGATACTTCACAAGAATAAGTATTTATTTTCATGTGCCCTTTCATCTTCCTGGTCTATTCACAAAGCAAACCTCCAAAACAAAACAGCTCATCCCTCATTAGAAGCTATTCACCATTCATTTCATGAATCTTTAACAAGAAAGTCCAGTTTTCCTTCTTAATTAGGACAATAAGCACAATGACTGACAAAAAAAGGACAGATAAGGACTGTTTTTAGCTGGCATGGTTTAGATGCGCAGTCATGCATTTCAATAGTGCGTAGTGTGTGGCCATCTTTCCATTCTTCCTGAAGCACCAACAGTTCAGTTGGTTTCCACAGACTTTTGACAAAGGCTTTTTCCTCTGGTAAAACGAAAAAACCTTACATGCACACTAATTCAGAAAACGGGAGGGTAAGGGGGCGGGGGGATGCCCTTTTAGTGTGAGGACGGAGGGAGACGCCTTCACGGGCTGCTGGCTACGCTTTGGCAAGGGCCTCAGAAGCGGTTGGCCAAAAACAAAAAACGACCATGGAGTTAGAGGTACCTCAATGAGTGCTCAGTTGAACTGCAAGGCCATTAGGGTACTTCGAACACTCATTAGCACTGCGTTTAACACACTTTTTAACAGTTACACTTTTAAAGAGAGTAAAGAAAGTGTATTGGTAATGCGGAATGACTGTTCAGGCCACAGTAAGATAAATCTCTCAATTGTTGAAATATCTCTGATTCCTCCAATGGTTAGCATGGTAGTGGTCTGAGAGCACAATTATTTTAAATCTTTTAGGAAATTCAACGCCTTCGTGATAAAAAAACAGTATAAAATTTTTCAATGTGACAACATGGTATTTCTGGTTATACAGATAGATCATGTAAAGGGTTCTAATTAAAACCACTTTCAATTCATTTCTCTGTGCAAACCTCTGCTTGGCCTAGTAGTAGTTTTGACAGAAACCATCCCGAAACAATAGAAATGCTTCAAATATGATTAATAGATTTAAATGTATGCCGTTCGTTCATAAAATGTTCACTGATGTATGGTGCAGCTTAGGTGACCCTGTGGTAGATCAATCCTCTGAAGAAAGGAGGACGTCGTCTCAGTTGGCGTGATTAATACTGGACCCTGAACTCAGAGGGAGTGCTAGTCTAAACACTTGCTTCATTTCGACCCGATAGCTTCTTTTACTTTCCTTTGGCATTTCCTTTAGAAGTCACCTTGATGATTAACAGCATTTGCGTGACTGCTCACAAGGCTTCAGGGCACCCATCTTTTTCTCTAGGAAAGTTACATCATTGATCAGGATGGTGATAAGGCTGTGTAAGTCATGCAAAGCACACCACTCTCTTCCGAGGTTGCGTGACTTTTTCCACTAATTACTCACATAAGTCAGAGTATTGGCACCCTTTCGTTTATTGATGTTTTGAGGGGGAAACCTTGCGACAGATGTGTAGTTCTGGCTGCCAATTCTAAACAAAAGGGGGGGTGCAGTTGAATTCTTTAAGTCAGCACATCACCATGTTTTGACGCCCTAAATTGCTCACACGCAATTAGACCATTAAGCTGACAGAGATGGCATGTTTTGTCTGTTTGTGGAAGAACAGTTTCCTTTGTTGAATTGCCTATCAACAATATAGAGTGGCTACTTAAAAATGCTTTCTCAATTAATCTTCTTTAATGAAATTCTGGGAAATATAGGTCAACAAAAAACTACACAGGAGAGCCTCATAATGAATGATTTTGATGAGAGAGAAGTTTCATCAGAGTCTGTGGGAGGAATATGAAATGACACATGTGCACTGTTGTTGACGGGTGTGTGTAAGTCATGCATGCTTCTTGCATGTTATGCATGTTCATCTATGTTTGGAGTTGCTAAGAATAAGCTTTTTTATATATTCTGTCTTTCCCTGTACCAACACACACCCACACACACACACAATCACACGCACACACACACACATACACATAAACACACATACACACACACAGACACGCACGCACGCACACACACACACACACACACACACACACACACACACACACACACACAAACACACACACACACACACACACACACACACACACACACACACACACACACCACCTCCAACCCCCCCTCTCGCCATATTGTATCTAGGACTATTTTTGAACCACACCCTTTTTTTTTTCAAAGCTCGTCCTTTACCAAACACACCAACACCTTGCTGACAATCTCCCAGTCAGCAGACTGTACGCTGCCACCCTAACACTCTTATCAGGCCGGAAAACCTTTCCCGTCTCTGCCCCACACATTCCTCCTCTCAAACCACACTCTACCTCCGCCGGCACCCTCCTCCGAGTCTCGGATCAAATAAGGTTCCCCATTGGGCCTTTAGCCAGCCCCCGAGCCTTATCTCCCTGCTGGTGATTTAGCCGGCCTTGCTGCCGCCTGCCTCTTCAAAGGGCTCCCCACAGGCTTGGAGCAGACACCCATAATGGGACAGAAATAATTGTCTGATCCGGGCGGAACAACAAACAAGGCTGTCACTTTGCACCGGGGCCGTGATGCAATCTCGCTCACATCAATGGGAGACAATCTCTCGATGATAGACTAGGCGCTCTCTCTCTCTCTCTCTCTCTCTCTCTCTCTCTCTCTCTCCCTCCCTCTCTCCCTCTCTCCCTCCCTCCCCGTCTTTATCGTTTATTTTCACGGTAGTCCAAGTCCCCCAATCGGGGCTGCGATGTGGTTCCAATTGAGCGAGGTTGTTTTCACACGAGCTGAGATTGGGGTCTGTGGTGAAGGGTACTGTACAGTCAGTCTGGAGGCTAACCGGTTTGATGTGCTGAACAGCCCTCGCAGCCGGTAAAGTGTGCTTTGGCTTTTGGTAACCTGGGAAGGACTGTGTTCATTGTGGTGTGACGCTTCTAGTTCTGGGTTCTGCTCTTGTGCTACACTCACCATCTGTGCGATGTTTAAAAATAAATGTGATGAAATGCATATGGTATGTTAAAGCAAAGTTGTCACATCCCCATGGTTCAGCTGACGCAATGTAGTCAGTTAAAATAAGCGCCTTTAATATCACACATTGAAATAAAGAAGTAAAAATGTGTATAATTTTTGTCCATACCTTCCAGTCCACAGGTCTGCGAGCACGCCGACCAGGCCGACCAATCAGACAGCTGGCAGTTGACGGGGCACTCCACCACACAGGAAGCGTTCATCTGCCACCTCTTGTCCAGGTTCAGCTAGCAAACAGGGAGGTCAAACATCGTCATGCAGCTTTCCAGTCACAGACCAACAGAGCACATCGAATCAGTATTGATCAGTCACACCCACATCCAGAGCCCAGCCTGACCTCGAATAAACTACAAGTCCCAGAAGCACCTGCTACGAAGCATCAGACAAACTGTAAAGCATGGGGAGGCTGCTTTAAACCACACTCCCTCTGTTACGGAGCATAAGCATGCCTGGCAGTGGGTTACTCACAGTGGAGCTGAGAAGGGGCTGCGGGCTACACACTCGGAGCCTAAACTGATTTACGAAAGGAATGTTCGACCAAATGTACAAACAACATTCTCCTCAATAATTCATGCGGCCACGGGCATCTGCTGAGGAAGCGGTAATGAGTGAGCACCAGCGGCGGGCGGATCGGGGGAACGGGAGCGGAGCCGCTCGGAGGGCCTACCTCCTTGCAGAAGGAAAGGTCGACCGACTTGCCGTCGCTGCGAACGCAGTCCAGCATCCGGGTCTTGATGCCGCGGCCGCACACGGCGCTGGGGCTCAGCTGACAGGTGCTCCAGTCTGTGGCGGACGGAGAGCAGAGAAACACGGGCTCCCAGTCAACAGGGGGCAGCGCAGCGCACCCAACCGAGGACACACGCCGGCTGAGCACATTTTTGGGATGATAAATTTTTGTCGCTTGCATAATGCCTAAGAAAGATGCCAGACCGATCAGCCGCGGTTGCCAATGATTCTAATAACATGAAACACGTTTTTAATTTGCCAGTTCTCTGTGCGGACTGAGACGCACAGGGAATGGCTCTAGATTATGTTTATATTGTGAAGCGACTTTGGGTGTCAGAAAAGCGCTATATAAATAAAATGAATTATTATTATTATTATTAGTCTTTTAAAGTTACAAGAGGAGGTTTATCTGCTGGTGATAATTTTGGTGGCACCTACTGTGTTTACTTGGTGCTTAGTGATAAAATTCCTTGTGCCACGAAGCAATTCGTCAGTTTCGATTCAGGATTGTGTCCGGTGGCAGAAAAAAATTGTATCAAATATTGAGACTTCAATAGGCCTTATCTGAACTGCATTTCCTTTCATTTTTCCATTAGACATTACAATGTGCAATCAGAAGAAATGCATCTTTAATCCGTTATTACAGAAACGTTGCCCATGCTTTAGATGGAACTGCACTGTATCCGTCCCAGCTAATGTCATCACCAAGCAAATAGACGGGTCACACTATTATCATTTTAAGTTGCCTGTGGAAAAGAAAAAACAACATGAATAGATGCCTTCCCCGTCGACAAGCAGGGCTCATTGGAATGCGTTTCCAGGGCCCCTCTATCTGCCTGGCATCACCACCCCAGATAACGCTGGTCCAGGGCCCTTCGGGTGGGTAGACCCCGCCTGCAGGCAGAGCGGTCCACTGCTGCACCCCCGCCACAGGGACAGATTAGGAGGGTTTAAAAAAAAGCAACTTGAGCGCTCGCAGAAAACCTTCAAGTCCTTTTTCCACTCAGAGGGGCGGCACCTGGACTGTGCAAGGCTAGAGACAAGACACTTAATAAATATATATATATATATGTAATATTAATATATATATATAAATAAATTTCAACCAGAAAATGGGCCCTCTGAAGTCAAGGCATATCACTTGTATCCAGAGTGTGGATTCCCTAAGCCCCAGATAAACATATGGCTTGGGTTTGAACCAGCGCCACTGTCTGCGGTGACTGGGGGTATCGCTCTCACCACTGCAGTCTCCTGACAAAGACAAGTGGCTGTTTTTAGCTGCAGTTCGTTTGGGAGCTCAAGTGAGCTGCGACTTCCTCCGTGGTGCTTTGTGGCACCCACGGGAGGGGAAGAGGGAAAATTGTGCAAAGTAGAGAGAGAGAGAGAGAGAGAGAGAGAGAGAGAGAGAGAG
>JAVQJS010020912.1:0-14418 GCA_036024795.1 Galaxias rostratus | reverse complement strand
TATATATCTATTGTGAAAACTTAAAAATGATTGTTTTCTTGTCACACACACACACACACACACACACACACACACACACACACACACACACACACACACACACACACACACACACACACACACTGAGTTCATAGACAGGCTGGGCTCCAGCTGATTTAGGTTTGCCTCACATGAGCAGCCAATGAGGTCATCTGCAGAGGCCGCCACTTTCCCTTGAGGGTGCTGCTGGCTTTTCACTTTGCAGGTGTGTGTGTGTGTGTGTGTGCGTGCGTGCGTGCGTGCGAGAGCAAAAGTCTGTGCAAAACAGACTATTTTGTGTAGTGCACTTTATACTTGTGCACATGGATGGTTGTGGAAGGGCTGATGGACACCTGTGATTTTTTCAAAGACGGAACTGGAATGTCAGCTGTCTGTGTCCACTGCCTAGTGTGGGCCAGCCGAGTTATCTTTCATTTTCAGTCGTTAAGTAGCACTCATAGTTTGTAATAGCAAATGGCATTTCAACTGTCATTTAACTGTAACATCTGAAATGGTCGTTCACTAGCTTCCTATTGTGGAGTTTACCCCATGGTCAAAGTACATGTTAGTTCTTTGTGGTGTAGTTTGCTGTCTCCATTTGCTCTCATTCACCTGGTGATATGTCCATGTCTATATCTAAAGAGCCGGCACCCATCAGAGCATTGGGGTTGTCAGCCGCAGCCTTGGCATCCCTGCATGTCTAGGTCTCCTGCTCCATGTCCCTCCTCCCACACACACAGTATGACCTCTGTACACACTAACATAGTGGAAGTGTTGCTGCTCACTCCCAGTTTACACTTGGCAGTCAGTCACTAGAGTAAAATCCCAAGTCTGGGTCTTAACGTGTTTGAGGCCTCTCCCAGTTCAAGGTGGAAAAAAGACGCTGCAAATAGCGTGAATCATTTGGTAATTTCTTGATTTCTAGATTTTCTGTAAGTTTGAGTGTGTACAGGCAGGAACAAAGCTCAGGTTTGGTTTGTCATATGTTGGTTGCAAGACGGAGTGAAATTGTGATTTTTTTTTCTTCTTCATAAAAAATTATAAAAATGGACTGATACAGTTTGTAGACCATCTTCACTGAGTGGGGGAATTTAAGATTGTGTTTGATGGAAGTGTAAATACAGTAGGAGCTGGCTATCCAGCTTTTGTCTGTTTTGGTAGACCATCATTTTGGGTTGTCCGTAAATTTGAGGCCACAATCTTCATTGGTGTAAGGGTATCTTCTTTAGCAGTCTTCCACACATGCACACACATTAAGAAAAAAATAACTACCAGACCCTTTTATTTTGTGAATTTTATTCACAAAAAAGTTTTTATGTTCCTTTCTTGTCTTTTTTTAGTGTGCTTGTCAGCTGTGTTTTGGCACAACCCTTTCTTCTTGCTTTTAAATAGCTTTGTTGTACTTAGCTCCACAGACCATTTCCCTTCATACAACACAACATTTACGATCTAGTTTATAATCCAATAGGTGACATTGCTGATTCATTGCCTTTGTTTATACTTCCTTCTAGTTCCTGCATTTCTTTTGTGACACATGCTCGGTGCCCATCTGTGGGGAGTGTAGTGTGGGACGCCATGAGGGACACAGCATCAGCTACCTCCATGACGCCCTGCAGGACTCCCACACCCTCACTATCCAGCTCCTGGCAGACGCCCAGCAGGGCAGGCAGGCTATACAGGTACGACAGGTCTTCCTCACACCATGCTCAGTTGGCTTGGGTGGGGGCCATGTCGTTGTGGTCTTCTAAAGCTTTCTCTACCCTCTTAAGTACTCATTTATGTTTGGTATGGGAGCTGTGCCACTATTGATAGAAAAAGTAAGAGACCCCATACCTCTTTGATGTGACAACGTGGCACTCTCTTTTATGCTCATTTGAAAGAAAATCACTGCGACAGCCACTTAAGCCATTGATCTCTTCTAATGACGACCATCTCCAGAGTCAACACAAGGTGTTTAATGAAGCTGTTTTTGCACTGTGGTGATGGATACAAATATGTTGCTTTGAATAAAGGGCACAGTGGAAAGAAATAACAAAACCCTAGCTACTTCATCACTTCAACACAATGTATTTTAAATCTATCGATCCCTTAGGTCCTTCATACCTCTCGAAAGGTTACCTCTAAATTTGAAGTTCTGGGTCTATCATTATTATTATTATTATTATTATTATTATAATTTGTTATTGCCTATAGACCAGTATCTCTACCTGCTGGCCCATCTAGCATTATATTTCTCACGGCAATGTGGCCAAGGTTTGCCTGCTGGTTAGCAAGCTATGGTCAACATGTTAGTTTGTCTGACGCCAAGCAGTGTTGACCACCAATCGCTGTTTCAATGCTCCATCCAGCCTCTTATCTGTAACTCCTGCTTATCTTCCCGTTTGTCCACTCGCCTTTATTCGGACTTTGAAAGAGTCTGCTTATCACTCCTGTGCACTGATATGGGGTAGAGTAGGGTCTGTCGCTACAGCGATCCAGCTCGTTTTACTTGCCAACAAATAGGGTTTTGCTGGCAGCATAGTAAGTGTCCGTGTAATATTTTGTGTGTGTACTCTATTGTTGGGGAAACCTGGATCAAGATGAATTTAAGGACACTGGTTTTAATAAAAAAATCAAGAGGCTTAATTAATTATTCATGCCCGTTAGCCATGCCTGTTATTGCATGGACTTTGTGAGTTAATTAACCCCTGTTGTGTTCCTGGTCCTTTCAGCTGAGCATTGAAAAGGCCCAGACAGTAGCTGAGCAGGTGGAGCTGAGGGTCAAAGTGGTTCAGTCAGAGGTCAAGGCCATGACACTCCGACACAAGCAGGCCATGGAGGAGCGTGAGCACCAGTTGCTATGGAAGGTACGCCGCCGCTGCACGTCCATTACATATTGCATGATGGTGAAAGCAAGTGGCATAATGACAAATGATACCTAATTCTCACAAAGTAACATACCACTATCTACAAATATACATATATACTATTTTATGTTGTTAATATTAAAATCTTGCCCTTTGTTATGTTGAGTGGACGGAGTCAAGATCTATTTAGGAAATTCTCCCCCATGCCACATTTGTTGCCCCTAACTTTCTATTCACCCAATGTTTCCTCTTTGTCTGTTCCTTCTTCTTGTCAGGTTGAAAGAATACGTCAGGTTAAAGCCCAGTCTTTGTATCTGCAAGTGGAGCAGCTCCGTCAGAACCTGACCAAGTTGGACTGCACCATAGCCACCGTCACTCAGGTCCTGGAAGAGGGGGGGAGCTTAGACCTGCTACTTGTACGGGAGCGTTTGATGGCCCAGATCCAGGAGCTCAAGTCTTTGAGGGGCCTCCTGCTCCCCCAAGAGGACGACCGCATCCTGCTTACAGCCCCCGACCAGGCCCTCCTACAGGCCATCCAAGCCATGGGGGTCATCAGTAGCGGGGCACATGCCTCACTCACAAAGGCCCATGGAGAAGGCCTGAGACAGGGCCTGCAGGGGAAGACGGCGTCCTTCACGGTGGTGGGATACGACCATGACGGAGAGCCCAGGCTTACAGGGGGAGACGAGGTGACGGCTCTGCTCACGACCCCCGATGGCAACTGGTTGAACGCGGAGGTCTCTGACCACCAGAGCGGTTCCTACACGGTCAGCTACCTCCCCAAGAACGAGGGAGAACACCTCCTTTCTGTGCTCGCTTGCAACCAGCACATCGAAGGAAGCCCCTTCAAAGTCCTGGTCAAGTCGGGCCGTAGCTACGGATCCATTTGTCAGCCGGTGGCCTCGTTTGGCAGTGAGGGGGATAAAGATGGGCAACTGTGTCGTCCCTGGGGTGTGTGTGTAGATAAGGAGGGGTACGTGGTGGTGGCTGACAGGAGCAACAACAGAGTGCAGATCTTTAAGCCATGCGGCTCCTTCCTCCGCAAGTTTGGCACGCTAGGCTACCAGCCAGGGCAGTTTGACCGGCCGGCTGGGGTGGCCTGTGACAGCCGGAGGAGAATCATTGTATCTGATAAGGACAATCATCGCATACAAATCTTTACCTTTGAGGGTGAGTTTCTCCTTAAATTTGGGGAGAAAGGGACCAAAAACGGACAGTTCAGCTACCCATGGGATGTGGCTGTCAGCTCCGAGGGTAACATCCTGGTGTCTGACACTCGAAACCACCGCGTTCAGTTTTTTGGTCCGGAAGGACAGTTTATCAACAAGTACGGGTTTGAGGGAACTCTCTGGAAAAACTTCGACTCCCCCCGAGGCGTGGCTTTTAGCCAAGAAGGCCACCTAGTGGTGACAGACTTTAACAATCACCGTCTGCTGGTCATAAGACCAGACTGTCAGGCAGCACGTTTTCTCGGGTCTGAGGGCACAGGGGATGGCCAGTTTCTGAGGCCACAAGGTGTTGCCGTTGACACTGAGAACCGCATCATTGTGGCTGACTCACGGAATCACCGCATTCAAGTTTTTGAGCCTAATGGCAACTTCTTATGCAAATTTGGGACTCCAGATGGTAGCTTTGGGCAGATGGATCGCCCTTCGGGTATAGCTATCACTCCTGACGGAATGATTGTGGCTGTGGACTTTGGACACAACCGAATCCTTATGTTTTAGGCAAGCACATTTTATTACCGAATACATTTAGGTATTAGAGAACTCACTTTTCACTTTTCTCAAACCAGTAGTATGGGTGTACAAAAAGTGAATTCCTGTACTGCTAATCAATTTTCCTTTATGGGGTATAGAAGATCAATATACCTGTTGCTTAATGCGTTACAAGTTTTGTTGTCTTCTATTGAATATTCAGATTTTCTCAGGGAACTATTCACATTTTCAAAATATCTGCTCTGTTCCATCTACCTCATTATGCTTTGCATGAATGTTTTTTTCTGTTGTGCAGAGAAGTTTTCATGAATAATTCTACCTCAGTGCATTGCAAAAAAATGCTGAAACAAAAAATACTGCTTAAACCATAATAAAAATTGATCAAGCACCGCACAAACTGATGTACTCATAAAGGAATATATATTAGTGCCACTTGTCACAATACTACATTATTTTCAGAATTTCTGCTTAAATGTTCTTCTTTAATACCTCTGAAAACCAGTTACCTCAAAGACTGCAGTGCAATTGTGAAGATTAAGACTAGGTGCAGAAATGCCCACAAAAACAATCACATGTAATTGACTGAGTCAATAGACAGGTCTATGTATTCATAATCTTGATAAATATTTTACTGAGAGATGAATACATTTCTTCACAAAAATCAACAATTAGCAGCTACCTCAATATGCCTCATTCTTAAATTACGTTTAATATGTAGTTGGAGTGCATCTGTACTTGTCATGTCACAAAATAAGGGTTAACTAGCACACCTGTTCTTTATTACTATGGCAAGAGAACTGAAAAGGATCTACTTGTGTTCAGCTTACCTTTTGTTGTGTAAAGGAATTCAATGAATGTTCAAGCAATAAATTTAATATACAGGTTGTCATGAACGGGTCGTTTATTTTCTGATGAGAACCACAATCGATGTGTTTTTATGAAATCTGGAGGAAATTATTCAAATCACTTTATACCTTAATGTTTGCATGTACCAAAAATAAGACAGCAAATTCTTTGGAAGTCCCTCCCCAAGTTACATCAATATACATGTTAAAGTAAAACTTAGTATTTGAGAAAATGTTAAACACCTCCTTTTGGTTTGGTGTTTCATGTGCACACATTACGAGTTATCAGATGTTTACATATGTATTGCCATTGCTGTCCCTGCTTTAAACAGTAGTGACAAAGTACATTTGAGCCACTTTCCTGGAGACTGAGCTGGCTTGTCTACTTTCTTGGTTTTAAATGGCGAAGCTACACATCATGTCATTTGGAAACGTCTATCCATCCAAATGTTATTAAAATACTGTAAGACGCTCTGATGTTGTAAAATGCAAGCATAAAGTAATGTTTTTGTATTGCCTAGTGTTCTATCAAGTTCAACATTAAAATACTAAAATACCAATTAAACAGCGCTTTACAAAAAAATGCAAGAGTCAAAGTAAAAAATCTCAGGCATTAGGATTACTGTCTGTAAATATATTTTATTTTCCACATTTCATTTGCCCAAACGCAGATTCAAAGACGGCACACATATTCACAGATGTCAGTTACATAATGGAAAGTAAACTCTCAGAGAACAGAGAAGGATGCCAGTTCTGCACAGTAGATACATACGCTGACAATGAAAGCCCCTTCTTCCTCCTCATAAGAATCCCCCATTCCGACCTTACAAAGAGTCACAGTGCCAGTGTGTCCCTCTAGGAAACCTCTGCATATCATACCAGGAGGACCTACCTACAGGCTGTTGCTGCTGAGAGGAAGCAGCTTAATAAATAATCAATTGTCTAATAGAAGAGATCCAACAACGTGTGTGCGGGTGGTCCGGTGTTGGGGTGACGTGCATGGGACAAGGGGAGGGACAGGAGAGAGAGGGAAGAGGGCTCATTTGCGCTGGACTTGTGTGAAGGAGGAGGGAATCTGGATTGGCTGGATGGGCTGGACAGGTTGGAAAGACTGTGCTGGTTTCTTTCGCGTGTCCGGGGAGGGTGTCGAATGTGTATGGGGGAGGAGCTGGTTCCGTTTGATGATCTGCAGTGCCAATTGTGTATTCCCTGTGGCAAGAAAAGCAGAGAACAAGACAAATGAGAGGTTGACGGGTAATTGTCACAAACACGTCCTACTGTCCAAACCCAAACTCATTCAGAGATGGCAATCTAATCCTTAGCTGTAAACACAGAGGGTTGTAATAAGGATGTCGGTCATATTTCAGGACAAACGCTCACCATTCTGCAGCTCTAAGTAGACCCCCAATAGAATAGCTTCTGGAGGAATCTCCTTTGTGTTAACCATGGACGCCGCCTAGAGAGACACTTATTGGTTCGTAGTTTTGAAGGTGTAATACAGGTGTGTGTGTGTGTGGTATACATTTATACAATACCTGATGCAGGCATTTGCGGGCCTTTTCGTACTCGCTCCTCACACAGTAGGCACTGCCCAAGTTGAAGAGCATCATAGCCCGAGCTGAGCTCACACTACTGGGGTAACACAGAGGGGTCTGCTTCCCTGCTGCAATGCAAACACACACACACAAACACAATTTCATCACATCGAACGTGAGATCTTGCGTTTGGTTTTGTGTGCTATGTAAAACATGGCTACCGACGCTTTGACCGTACACTCACAAGACTCCACAGGATCCAAATCTCCTTTGTCTAACCCTGTGAACACAGACATGTATTCAAGTACACTGTACAGAGTAACATAGCAGGGGAAACAATGCAACAAAGGAGGACATGCTTCTTGGCCACACCTTGGTCCTGCTCGCTTGGCAGTACTCCCAGGGACACGTCGGTGACGTTCTCGGGGTTGAGGTGGCCGATGGCGTCCGAGATCCTGTCCATGGAGATTAGTGCCTCGGCAGCGTAGAGGTGGCCAAGGAACCTGGTGCATACGAAAAGACGGAGAAGGATCGTCGCTAGGGCTGTCATTTACCGAGAGGGAAACCAGTCAGAAGGGGATTCCGTTCTTACTTGAGGGACCCAGATAGCTTAGTCTGGTGGAGGAGTTTCTCAGCGTGGTTCAGGGCCATTAGGTTGTCTCCCAACGCCAACGCAACATAAGCACTGCAAGCCAGGATGGAACACCTTTGGCAAACAACATGCGCATTACAAAAAAACAGAGTTCAAGGGGACACAGACCGGGGAGGATTGCGTCACTAAAAGAAGAGATACAAGTACAGACTTGACAATTGAGAGGATAAGCACAGGGAAGGTATTTCCATACCTGAGGTTCTCCACCTCCTGCTTCCTCAGTGGTGAGGACGGCGCTGCCGACAGGAACTTGTCCGCGTCTTGGCCCTTCCCACTAGAGCACACACACACCAGAGGGGACACATCGCAGATAGGTTTGGACAACAAGACGGCAGGGATCAGCTCTTTTGATTTGGTCACGGACAGTCTTGAGGTGTGCGTGTCAGTGAGTCTGACCTGCAGGCGTCGCTGTTCTCGCTGCCACTTTCCGTGCTTCCTGACTGGCTGGAGTTCTTGGAGCCGTTCTCCGTTTTGGCATCTTGCTGCTGGTGTTCTGGGAGGAGTAGCAGGCCGTTCCGCAGGCAGATGGCAGCAAACTCCATACTTGCTACTGGGATGGCAGCTGACTGGCCCTCACTGTTCATACATCAGATAACAGGTATCACTCCCACAGGATTGAAATTGGCATGGACACCAAAGTTAAAAGAGGTTCAGAGCTGATTGACGTTGGGACGTGACTGTCGTCCATCAGACTTGTGTTGACGTGACGACGCCCTCTAACAACTTGTTTGACTTTGGCCTCTGCTCGACAACACTGGCTATATACACACACACACACACACACACACACACACACACACACACACACACACACACACACACACACACACACACACACACACACACACACCCACACACACACATACACACGCACACACACTAACACGAAAGGTGTACGAAAGCCACAAACTCAACAGGCTTAGAGTGTATGAGTCTTGGTCATGGAGAGCAGATGATGCGTACGCTCCAGCATGTGACACTGGGAAGTTGGCAGAATACTAGCCCCTACTTTGAGAAAGAGATCATATCTTTGCCACCGGGAAAGGCAACGAGCATGAGGGAGAAAAGAGATACGGACAATTTTAGTTGACCTACTTTTCCTTAACCACGGAGGACAGACCAGGAACACCATGGACAACTCAATCCCAGATGTGGTCCAAACCACTGAAGTAATAGGAAAAGCACGAGTGCAGTACCACCCCCCCCCGAACCCCCCCATTCCACAACTCCAAAATAATGCAAATAAATATAACAGGCACATTTCATGAAGGCAACATTGTTGGCTGAATATTGAACATCAACGATCAAATGGGCAAATAATAAAATGGAAATGTTTTTTTTTTTTATGTTGTTGCTACAAGTTTTATGTTACATCGAGTCAGCATTCAACTATGATATAGACTTTTATTTTTACGGTTTCAAATGTACAAAGGTCCCACACACAATACTATTTTCTAAAACATAACGTAGACGTAACTCTTACAGTGCCATTCCAATGTGAGATGTCACCATCGTGAGACGACACCGATCCACACGTAAGTCAACAGCGTTGTGTGGAAACACCAAGGACTTCATTACACATTCCTTCAAACATCACACAATCCAACAGTCTTGGCCACCAGGGGCATTTTCCAATGGAACCCAGTGCGTTAGAAATAAATCAAGGATCATGGAGGAGTTGGCAAGATGTGAAATGGGTACAACAGAATGGAAGATCCGATCTCATTGGACCACCAAGGGATAATCCTTCACAAGGAACATGATTGGATACAGAGATTTTTTCATAAACAGAATAATACACGTGTAAGACCGACATGAGGTCAAAGATAACCCTAAACACAACATCAGAACAGACGTTGGGCTCTCATTGTCTTTGAAACAAGGGGATTGCAGCATCCCAATCCCTCACACGTCGTAAGGCTAAAGACGGTGATTCCTTGAGGCAACACGCTCTGCATGAGCACAATGCATCATGCAAATCACAGAACCATGTTGATTGTAGAGCTTAAAGGTACATAATGATGTACTGTCAGTTTTGACTCAGTCTTTAAACACAAGAAAGACAAAGATTATTTGTTTTTGTGAAAACTGGAGTAGTACAGGCTACACAACGGTGTACAGTACAATAATTTACATATGTGATATAAAATGTGGGGTTGGCATATAAAAAGAAAAAAAAAGAAGCTATAGACTAGTTAATGGTCTTAGTAGGAAAATAGAGTCCAATAATATAAATCAAATACTGTATTAATACAACAGACGTCAATTGCACATTTCTTTACAAAGTTTCAGGTGGGAAATGTGAAGGAAATATTTATATATAAAATATTTATTTTTAGATTTTTTGTTTTATTTTTTGTTTGTTATAGCTCTCATTAAAGATCCACACTGATTACCCGACCCAACGTACCTCTTTACAAAGCTACAGGCTCGGCCCAAGTCAAGCTGTATTTTTTTTAATTATTATTCTAAAACAAGAATAAACAACAAACAAACAACAAAACCCTGGCTTGTTTATCCGTCAGCATTAAAAAAAAAAGGCCGCTTCAACTCCTTGACGTTCTCCGGCAGTGGGTTGACGTTTGGGAGAGGAGTGGCGGTCACGAGAAGGGGTTTTTCCTTCGCTCACCTCATTCCCGCGGCCAGTTTCTCCATCGCCGCCTGCCGCTCTTCCGCCTTCTTTTGCGACCGCCGCAGCTTGTTGCGTAACTCCTGGAGGTGGTCCAGCGTGTCTTCCAGCTCCCCTCGCACCGTCTTCATTTGGCTCTCCAGCATCTGGGTGTGATGGAGGGAGTTCCTCCTCTCCCGCCTGTTCACCCACACCTTCTGCTCCAGGTCCTCCACTGGCAAACGGGATTGATTAGCATTCGGTTCAACTAGCATACACGCTAACCTGGAGAAATACAGGCCGAAATCTCTACGTTTAAAATAAACAATATCCTATTTACATTAAAATCATATTTTTAAAATGAGATATTTGGATTCTGTCAGGTCACAGAAGAACTTAAGTTAATATAAATTAATCTGTGTAAGATTACTGTTTGTGTTATTAACAAACTATTATCATGTTGGTGACAAGCAATACATTATCACAAGACGTAAATTCCAAAATATCTTAACCTGCAAAAACAAAATGTAATCAAACCCAAAATGCGGAAATTCAACAAAATGTAGTGCTGTGAACAAACTTTCAAACCGACCCATGTTTTCCTGGAGCCCCTTGGTTTCCCCAGCCGGCTCTGTCTTTTTATCCATCAGGCTCTTTGTGTCCTGCAGCATCTTCTCCATCTTGATCAGCTCAGCGGCCTTGGTGTCACTGTCCCGCCGGATCTTCAGTAGCTCCTGCTCCTTCTCCGTCAGCTCTCCGCGTACCTTGCTCATGTTCTCCGTCAACTGCCTGCACACCAACGAAAACAACCACAACCCCACGCAGCGGAAAGGTGCTAGCGGATTAACAAACGAAGCAGCAGGCGAAACTATAACTTCTCAAAAGTACGGGAGCGAGAGCTGATTAAGAAGCGATCAAACCGATAACGCTGTCACTTTTATTTACAGGAGTTTACAGGCCGCTTCCATGCGTCCGTTAGAATGGACTGCTCTGCGACCTCGGCGCTCGTATATAGCTGTCATTAATAGGCGTTCAACTCATTAAAGTCCTATCGTTGTAGTTCTAGTCCTAGCGATGTTTTGGGTTCCAGAGATGCTCGACTCATGTGACGGTGTCTTTATATACTGCGGGTCTACAACAGGCCAATAGCCTGAAAACAGCTCTCCTCAGTACAAAGTGTTACTATGAGGCCGATCATGAGACTGGTTGTACATTGCCCCGCGACCAACTGACATTTTGCAGATCATCAACGGAGAGTCCATTTACAGTGTAGCAAAGACTGGGTCCAGGACTGGTTCTCATGCATATTGAACAGTCGCTAGGAATGTATTACACCGTAACGCATCCAAACAATACAAAAACAATTAATTGTTATGATGTATTTGCATTTTAAAACGATTTCAGTTGACTATGTTCATTGTAATAAAAAAAACATTTAATTAAGAATGTATCATATGTTTTGTCTGACTTGTAAGTGGCTATAATGAAACTTTGCAAGGTCTGTCTGAAGCCAATCAAAAATGCATCTGAATATATAATCTTTTGTTCTGCTACATTGCCTTGACACATTTCTAGCCCCTTGCGGACCTTCGGCAGTCTAAAATACTGACCCACACCATGTCTATGCTGACTTATCTTGTTACTGTTCACCCCGCACAAAACGAGAGACAACGCAAATTAACCTGGCCAGCGCAGTATAGCTAAATTCAGTGATGTGGTGTAAAAACAAAAAGGCATGTGTAGTCATATCAATAGACAAGCTCCTACTCTGCATTGGTCAGTTCTACTGTGTCTAGTGTTTTGAAGAGGAGTTCTGTTCTCACATGACTGAGTTGGAGAGCTGCAGGGCTTCTCTCTCGTGCCACACCGCTAGCTGACAGCTTTCCTGGGCTATCTGCTCTACCTCCTTTAACTCCTCCGCAGCTATCTTCCTCTCTTTCTCCAGCTCTTCCGTGACTGAGGCCCTGGCTCTCTCCAGCTCATTCCAAGCTGCAGCTTTCTCCTTCTCTAATTCTTCAGCAGCTTGCTCTCTCTCCTTCTCTAATTCTTCAGCAGCTCGCATTCTCTCTTTCTCCAGTTCTTGGGCAACGTGCATTCTCTCTTTCTCCAGTTCTTGGGCAACTTGCCCTCTCTCTTTCTCCAGTTCTTGGGCAACTTGCTCTCTCTCCTTCTCTAATTCTTCAGCAGCTCGCACTCTCTCTTTCTCTAGTTCTTGAGCAGCGTGCATTCTCTCTTTCTCATATTCCTGAGTAAATTGTTCCATCAGCTCTTCCAGTTCTTTAGTGGGTAAGACTCTTGCTCTCTCCAGTTCTGTGGAGCTTACGGCTTTCTGCTTCTCCAGCTCAAGGGCACCTTGCGTCCTTTCTTTCTCAAGTTCTTTGACAGCCTCTGGGTTCACTGTCTCAAGCAGTGTAGCAGAAAAAACTTTTTCTTCATCAGGCTCTTTGGATCCTATAATCTTTACTCTTTCCAATTCTCTAGAAATAAAGGACATTGCTTCCTTTAGTTCATTTGACACAAACTCCTTCTCTTTTTCAAATTCTTGCGTGGCTAGTTCTATCACCAAGTCTGACTTCTTAGCGGCTAAAACCTTCTCTTCCATCAATTCTTGAGCGAACCGTCTTTTTTCCTCTGCTAATTCTTTGGAGGCTAGCTCTTTAGCCTTCTCCAGCTCTTTGGAGGCCTGCATCCTGACTTTCTCCAGTTCCTCAGAGGCTTGCACTCTCTCGTTCTCAAGCTCTTTAGAGGCTAATAGTTTCTCTCTCTCAATTTCCTTCGAGGCTTTCTCCTTCTCTCTTTCCACCTCTTTAGTGGCTAAGGCTCGTTCTGTTTTCAGTTCTTTGGAGACGGCATCCTTTCCTTTCTCCAGCTCTTTGTAGGCGTCTCTTTCCCTCTCCAGCTCCTTCTCAAGGCGGTTCATCTTTAGAAAAATGTCAAATCTCAATACACCACAAAGATTAAAGACACCAACGTCAGTTTGTTAAGTTGTATGATGGATGACTGACTGACTGTACTTCAGACACCAATCCATGAGACATTCAAATTAATGGCGAATCATACGCAAAAAAAAAAAACATATATAAAGGGTTTAAACATGCATTCCCTTCAAACCTGAACAGTGAAATTTCACTTGCACCTGTGCTAGTCGCCAAGTTGAGGTTATTTAACCTAATATTTACATTTAATACATCAGAGGCTATTCCCTTGGTCCTAGTTCACTTTAAGTAAACTATATATTACACCCTCTGTGGTTGTTTATAGGAGAAAGAAATTAGAGCATCTAGATGTAGGCTCTGTTTAGAGAGCATAACTATGCCCTGCCTTGAGGTGTGTGACTAATATCTAGGGCAATACACAAAGGCCTATTGTATTAAGAATCAACTAAGAATCAATGCAATTGATCCACTTTATAACACAACAGTCTTTTGTGCTTATCTGAGCTGAACTTGGACCAACATTTCCTAAACAAGACAAAGCAATTATTCCAAAATCAACATTCATAGATCGAGAAAAAAATGTATCTGTAAATAAAACTGGTTTTGCGGTTGAAGTTTTAATGATCCTATCGAAAGAGATATATGTGGGAAGTGACCATTATATTAACTTAAAGCATTTAATTTACACTAAGCATCTATGTTGAGCTGCAACATCCTGCTACCTGAAATTAATGTGGACTCAATGACTGTAACTTAAGTGCACGTGAACAGTATACGTATATATGCGCATATTTGCATGTTTGTCTTTAGCAGTGTGTGTGTGTGTGTGTGTGTGTGTGTGTGTGTGTGTGTGTGTGTGTGTGTGTGTGTGTTTGTGTTGCAGGGAGTGTGACCAGAGCAGCAACAGTGTGGTGGAGAGGTTTGGCCAGGAGCTCCTCTCTTCCGTCCCTCAGAACTCCATCATCTTGACCAGGGGAGATCTGCCCGGCAACAGCCTGCGATACCTCCACCACTGCCAGGGAGAGAGATCGGACCTGGCGCTAGTGGACCAGGAGGTCAGTAGCAGAACACCGTCAGGGAACCGCCTGGTATCAAAGTTACACATGAAATCAAACCAACCTCAGAGAAGTTAAGTTATGCCTCAATATCTAGCATTAGAGCACACTCACACGCACACGCAGTGATACACACACATACACATACATGCACCTACAGGGTTACACACACACAAACACACACACACACACACACACACACACA
>JAVQJS010020901.1:0-13655 GCA_036024795.1 Galaxias rostratus | reverse complement strand
AGAAATTATTATGACATGGCAGGCAACAACTACGTGGAACAGAACCAAAATACCCATACCAGAAATATAAATAATATAAAAGTAACTAAGATATACATATACATCATATGTACAGATGGGAGATATGGACAGTGGGAATTGGAGTGCAAAATATTTCAAGTACATAAAGTGCAGGAGTGTTGATGAATCTTGAGGGTGAAAGCGCAAAGATGGCAACCAGGTATTGGACAAGATTTAAATCGCATGTATATACACAGCCCCTACACTCTACTGTGTGAGTAAGCAGCTCTGTTGGCCTATTCATTATGTTTATGGCTGAGATTGTATGGTGCCATAGCAAAGAGGTGGCTGTTAATCTGGTGACATTGTGTAGGGACAAAGAGGACTGTCTCAGTCTTTTCCTGGGCCTGAGCAGCAGATGTTGATCAGATTAAGCAAAGGGAGAAGACTTTAGGGGTGTCAACTGATGGCAGTGTGTCATCTTAAGCACTTTGTCAACTAAAGCCACTGTCCACTGGCATTTCTACATAAGGCTCAACTATTGCAGTAAACATTTGTTGCTAAAGCAGAACATCTCTCTGTGTGACCCAAATACAAATCAAAGAGAACACTTAGATTATTGTTTTAATAGAGATACTTTGAGATACTATTTATTTTCTAAAAACATTTAGCATTTTCAGCATCGGAATATAAAATGACTTCCTCGCTACAATATTTCCTTCTCTTTAGAGGATGGTAGATTTCTGAAAATAGAAAAATGCCCCCGATCACAGTTTCAACCAGCCACCGAGCACACACACACACACACACACACACACACACACACACACACACACACACACACACACACACACACACACACCAAGCAGCAAGTCCTGCTGAATTGCAAGATCAACCAACCCGTCTTAATCTCGAAGCTTGCACAGTAATCCACTGGGCTGGAAAAGGCTGGCATGTGCCGCTTTGCAAAAGAATATGAAAGAAAAAAGCCACTAAACGTGTGTGTGGGTTTGTGTATTTTTCTGTTAGGGGGGTATGTGCGTAAAGGAGAAAGCATAAAAGTATGTCACTGCAAAAAAAAAAATCTGTATTTTCCCATTTGAAGAGTTCCCTTCAGTTGTTTAGTGAGCTCTGAGATCAAATTGAGTGTGTCTCTGCAGTGAGGCTGCCCTAGTTGCACTGTAGACAGCTGAGTAACATTAGGAGGCTGGGGGTGGTCCTGCTGAGGGAGGGGGAGCGTCACGCCTCGGTGAGGAGAGACTGCTGAGGGGCTGAAGGCAGGAGATACAGAAGAAGTGTGACTAGGATTAACATAACAGCGGCTGTGCGAAGCCACAGGAAAACCAAGCAGTTGGTCGGCGAGTTAGTTGAAGGCTTGCTGGAGAAAGCAGCCTTGAGTTGAGTATAAGGTCTAAAGCTCAAGATGTTCTTATTAACATTTTTTTTTGCCTGTACCTTTCAAGGGTTTCCACCACAAAATGGACGCCGTTTCCATGCCATTGAATCCTTTCAAGCCGAGACGATGATGAACAGGGCCACCAGCCTGTCGGGGGACACCCTTATCGCATGTCACTTCCCTTTAGTGCAGGTCCCCCACTGGCAGCTTCCTGTCCAGGCCCTGTGTGCCTCTGCCAAGCGGCCCGGTCGTCTGTGTCCCGTGGGCCTGACCCGGGCCACCTCCCTACCGGAGCAGGACACCCAGAGCAGGGAGACGGGCGTCCCAAACAACCTCCGACACACCTTCAGCAGCTACAGTAACAGCCTCCAGGAAGACCATCATGAAGAGGAAGAGGAGGAGGAGGAGGAGGCGACCAGCTACAGCAGCGGGAAGTGTGATTCTGCCTCCTCTCCAGACGAGGCGCCGTCGTTGACCGCCTCCCACAGAAAGAAAGAAGGAGCCTTGGCGAGAAGTAACTTGCGGTCGCACAACTCCTTTGTGCCCAGAGAGTTGGACGAGGACGACGAGGATAGTGACGGAGACAACTTGCATCAGTACCTCGAAGACTCCTCTTTTTTGCTGCATGGGAACTCCAACTGGACCTTGAGTAACGGGGGGAAGCACATAGCTCAGGCCAATGTAGACTTGAGCACGGGCTGGCCTGGAGAGGACACTGTTTTGGTAAGGGAACGGGATAGTGAACTGCTGTCCATTCAACTCAATCAGCTGGACCAGCAGGTCTCTGAGCACCTCAACGACGCCAGAACCCACACCATAGCTGTGGGCTGTGAAGAACAGGACCACCAGGACAACTCGCTGTGGTATGGAAGGGAGGGCCCTTGTTTTGGCTACGGCCACCCCAGGCGCTTCCCCGAATCGTTCTCCAACGGACAGCTGGACTTTGTCAGCGACTCGTCGTGCAACAGCTCCGACGGCATCCTGGTCAACTTCAGCGCCATCTACAACGGGAGCAACAATCCGGCCACGCCTCATGACCTTAGCAGCCCCGTGGTGCAAGCCTCCCAGCCAGCAGAGTGCTCTGTGTTCCTAAGCCTGGAACCCGTCCCCGTTCACATCCACGAGGGGGGCCAGAGGGGTACTATCCCCCTGCAGGCGATGCCCTCTGTTCCTTGCTGGTCTCCCCAGGGCCTAGACTCTAACTGTAACCTGTACTCCCTGGACCCCCACCCTGCAGAACCCCACCCTCCGGATCCCCCGTCCCCCTTGGAGGTGTCCGAGCTGAGCACCTCCCTTCAGAGCCAGGCCACGCTGGACACAGGGGCCGCCCAGAAGTACTACAAGTTGGTGACCTGTGACTTGTCGTCCCAGTCCCCAAGCCCGGCCTGGTCCAGCCTCACCAGCTGCCCCGAGGGCCCCGCCCCGTCCTCTGAGTACTTCCTCTTTAGTAAGGGCAGAGAGAACGAGAAGCTTGACCAAAAGGTAACAATGACTGAAATAGCATAATAGAAAAAGTACTTTAAAGATGAATGTAATGATGTCTACATGAAGATAGCTTAAACAAAGTTTAACCAATCAGACGCCGTTTTTATTTTCAACAGGATAAAGAGGAGCAGAAGGAGAGAAGGAAGTTGTGTTTGTTGCAAGGCACCTCTGAACACCCCCGATTTGGGAGCTCCGATTCCCAGTACACACCCTTCCTATCTGGAAGGGCCCTCTACAAAAAGGGAAATATAGACATTGGCCAATCAATCCAGAGCCTGTGTCCCATTCAGGAGGCAATTTGTCTAGGTGGGACTAGTGGGTTGAGCCCTGGGCTTGCAAGTCCCTGCCAAAGCACCATCTCTGAGCACGCTGAACAATCTGGGGTTGTTGATCCAAACCACGGTCCTGAGGGAGAAGGTAAGACAGTGGAAAATAAAAAACAACAAAATGGCTCATATTGCTTTTCACAATATGAAATCAATCCAATTAGAAAGTTCTGAAAGACAATTTTAATTAATGTACTTGTATAACGTATGTCCTGTGATCTTCCCACCTCCATTGCAGGATCCTCATGGGCATCAGCTCTGTCAGTGCGCTACAGCAAGGCCCAGAGGCCCACCTCCCTGCCCATCCAGCCCTTCACCCTCCTCACCCCACCGGGCAAAGCTCCCAGCCAGCCCCTGGGCACCCTGTTGGACCAGTACATCCACCATAAGGCCAGCGGCTCTCAGCCCAGTGAGCCCAAGCCGGCGTCCAAATGTCAGGGTACTGGGACCCGCCTCCTGAGTCACCTCCGGCCCTCTCCACTGGGTGGCCACGGTCCCATCCTGCTGGAGGCCCTGTCCAGCTCCGACACCTGCTCCACATGCACCCCCAGCCCAGAGCGCTATCAGCGCCTCCACAGACCCTCCTGGAGCCACAGACACATGGGCCAGACCCGCGTCAGTCCACACCGTCCCCGTACCAGCCCCGGCCTGAGTCACTCCAGCCCCAGGCAGGGCCTTCGAGTAGACAACACCAGGCCTGACTCGAGCACGGTTCACACATACATCAGCCCCTACCTGGACCATCCTCAAACCCAAACCCAAACCTGTGTAGCAGAAGTCCCAACCTGCCTAGACCTAATCCACCTCACGCCAGAACAAAGTTACACCAGCGTTGGGCCAAACCACCTTAGCCCTATCCCCAACCTCAATCCCCACCCCATCTCTATCCAGCCCCCCCTTTCTCTAACATTGGCCCCTCGTACCCTGCAGCCGGCGCTGCTAGTCTCCTTCTCTCCCCCCACACCCCCACAGCGCCATCTCCCCTCGGCGCGCGTGCTGGATTCAGGGTCCTTCTATGGTGGCCTAGCGGCTGCCCTTTCCTCCGTAGGCCCTCTCTCTCTCCTCTCCTCGGCTGGCCAGCCAAAGCAGCCCAGTGAGTCTCTGATCCAGAGTGACAGGCCGCCAGTGGACTTCTGCCTGTCACCTGAAGCTTCATACGAGTCTCTGTCCATCAGTCACCTACAGAGGAGAGGTGAGGAGCCCGAGAGACAGCCATTCATTGTCTCAGTTAAATACTAAGCATTGGCCTTTATCGCCAAGGAAATGTGAGGTGGAGGTCATCAAAAGGGAGATGCGATGAGCACACGTTTTTTGGTCATGGTCTTTTGATGAAGATTGATTCACTAACTGCACTGCGTAATATGTCAGGGGGATAGAAAATAAATGGGGGGGGAAAGGTAGAGGAAGACTGAATGACTGTAGATTCCTGCATTATGTGATCCACAGGGTAGAACAGATAGCTGTTGTAAAGAGCCGGCTGCAGTGCTGCCTTTAATACCCTGAAGGAGCTTTCTCTCGAACATGACCTATTTTTAACACTCCCCGCTCCTGATTGGCTCAGCTCTCCACTGGCTGGCCTATGTGAGTGTGCCTGCGAGCGCCAATGACGGCTGGAGACAACCAGTTTGTGTTTCAGTGGATACTGTGTTCATGATGTGGGATAAGGGTAACCATGTTATTTCACTTACATGGAAGGAGACCACATGACCCCTAATAAACAATGCTAGTGTTAACTCACAAGGGGCTGTGGGTATTGTCAGAGGTTCATGCACAGCAGCAAGCCGTGTGTATTTGGCAAGTGACAACAATGTAAGCCAATTCAATATGCATTCACAATTAACTTGACATGTGTAGAGAGAGCTAGTGTGAAATGGGGGGGTAAAACCATGGTATAAAGAGGGGGAGGGGGTGGTTCCTATAAAAAAAAACCCTGCTGCATCAGAGCACTACATTTCCCCTCATTTGCATGATATGCTCATTCTCTACATACGCATTCCCAGTGAGTTCTGACCCATTTTCAATGCTCTATCAGCTTAACATGAAGACGCAGCAGGGAATGTTGGCTCTCTGTTTTGAAGGCATAAATTATCATTTGTATGCTAATGTGAAAATAACACTCGCCGAGCCAACTCCTCTGTGTATTCCCTGTCTGTGTGAAGGCTTGCTGAAATCCGTGAGCCGAGCAGTGGATTTGATCGTGGCTCATTTCGGCAGCAGTCGAGACCCAGAGGAGAAGGTACGCCTACAGCCGGAGCAGTGGTCTAAATGTGACAGAAAGTGACACCTCACAATCACAATAAACTTTGGTTAGAAGTCACAGGATCGAATAGGATTTATTCGGTGTGACTGAGTGGACCTACAGATGTGCAGGCCCACAACACTGACCCGTCACAGACAAGCAGATAAGTGACTGATCGTTGGCCTACGTTTATGCCATGTTCCCACTGTGAATAGATTCGACTGGGGAACAGCTCCCGGAGTCCCACCATCTCTGCTCTGGTCCTGGAGCACCTGTGTCCTGCCATCCAGGATATTCTTCAGGACGGACTTCGGGATCACAAACTGGACTTCATTGTCGGACAGCGACGCAACCATTCCTGGAATGTGGTTGAAGCCTCCACCCAAACAGGTATGTTGCTTTTATAATCATAATTATGTATGTACAGTATATATATATGTGTGTGTGTGTGTGTAACTATATATTGTATTGGATCATACAATGATGATGAATGTGACAGTAAACAAAAAACCTTTGGTTTGGCTTTAGATCAAGTTTTGTAGGATATCTGCATAATATATGAAGTGCCCACAGGATTATTAGTGTTGCTAATATCTGTCGTCTTGTATTACGTGAAGGTCTTTCAACACGCGTGCTTCACAGTCTAATCTACAAAATCAACCAGTGCCCCCAACTCACCAGCTCCTGTATGAGACTAAGAGCCTTCCTCATGGGCCTGCTTAAGTGAGTCCCTTCTCTCTGACACCTGTTCTTACAGAGAAATATGTACAATATACATACATATTCAGTCACGAAGAAACTACCTGTGTATAATGGAGTGCCATCTGTAATTTTAGTTTAAGGTCTCTGGAATTCTGGTTAACCAACCTTCATAGCCAAAAAGGTATGTTCATAGAGATAAGGACTTTAGTTTATTCGGTTACTGGGATGTCAATCAATCAGCGTGTCATCTTTCTGTTCCCTCTAGATTCTGTGCCCTCCCACTACCACTCGTGGGGTTTCCTACCCATGTCCCAGGGGTGCTGCGAGCCCCTTTTCCAGGAGCTCCTCCTGCTCCTGCAGCCCCTTTCCGTCATGCCCTTTGACCTCAACCTGCTGCTGGAGCCCCGTCTCTTAGAGAGCAAACAACTGTGTCCCGGGGAGCAGGACATCCCTCAGCCCAGCTCCACCTTCCTGGTGACCAGCTGGCCTCTGCTGTGGCCACCCCAAGGGAGAGCTGGGGGCCTCCAGCTGTGCAACAGAGAGAGACCTGTGGAGGAGAGCACCGGGAACCTGAGGTCCGCCCCCAGCCCAGGGTGGTGGCAGAGACGGGCTGCACACGTCGAGTCAACGCTGGGTCAACTGGACTGTAGTCGCCATGAGGAGGAGAGGACCACTGAGAGGCCCAGGACAGCAGCAGAGCCTGGGATCCACATGGAGAGTTCATCCCAAGGAGGGCTCCGCTGGGCCAAGCTGTTTGGAGCAGCAGCAGACCCCTCCACCAGGACTCACAAGGTCTCTCAGAGGCCCAGAAGGTACACAGCATCCTTCCTTTACTTTTACATTTGTAGGGAACGGAAATGCAAACTAAATAGATATTTAGATTTACTGTATGTAGATATAATTTTAGGAGTTTAATCGTTGATTCAAACTTCATTCAAATTGTTTTCATTTGTCTTCCAGTAGACCATCCCAGTGGCTGCAGTTGGACAAGTCCCAACTGGGTCTGCTGGTCCAGACTGTGTGGTCTGGAAAACTAGTAGGGGCCCAGACCGCCAGGGATCAACCTCCAACTCAGACTGGGTCGGGGCACTAGGACCACAAAACCCTGCTCAGTTACCTGGACCAGTGTGAACTGGAGGAAGAATTATGCTACAACATTCTGCCTAAAATCAATTGAAAACATTCTTAGTTAGACTTACATAATGCATATGTATGTACATGCAGACGACTATTGACACAAATGTCCCAAAAGCTGTAGTAAACATTACCACCTATATGGCCATTGATCCTTAGCTGTGTTTGTGTTCACCTGTCATAAAATCGCAATTTCTCACCTGCTTTCAAGTGTTTTTTGATGTAAGCTTTTCTAGATTGTGCAAGACACATATCAACCCCTCAGAGAAAACCAGTGAAATATTTAAATAGCGGCATGCTTTCATCTTTTAATCCTCATACCAACATAGAGTTTTTTTCCTATACATATCCATCCTGAACTATACATCAGAGAGAATGGAAAAAAAGTAGAGTACACCTAACTAATGCCAAATATGCCACGCACCAGCCTCATGCTCTGGCTTAGCCTATAAGATAACTATTGTCAAGTGCATTTGTGTGGTAATTCCTAGCATGGTTAGAAATATGTGCATGTGCAAAAGAAAACAATTTCTAGGTGCTAAAATACCACAATGTGCTAGTCAACTTGATCCAAGACCTGTAATACTGTTTCTATGACACAGACGTTGTTTTGTAATGTCCTAAAAACTTAGGTGTGTGAATGTCTACTGAGGTACAGTATGCCCATTTCAGTTAACTGCACAGGTAAAGCAATAATTGTGCCATGTAGATTTAACACTAGCATATTTGGATAGATCAGTGAGGGGCAACGATAAAGTGTTTAAATTCAAGTTATCGTTACAGTAAACTGCAATTATGTCAGGCCTGTGTGTTTATCAAACCTATCTTTACTGTTCTGACCTTTTCAACCTGACAATCAATATTTGTGAATAAAGATGAGAGTTAAAAGAAATAACTTCTTCATGACTATGTGTTTACATTGAAGCCTATAAAGAAGTTAGCTTTTCGCTACTGCGTTACAATTAATTTTGCAGATACAAAATGGCATGATAGAAGAAGAGCAAAAGCATCTTTGAGACGAGTTCTACCAAGAAATTGTTTGATAGATCACATAAAAAGTGTTTAAATGCCCCTACTTTGTTAAGTTAAAACACTTGGATCCTTTGTAATACTCTAGCCCTTTAATTCAGTCATCTTGTTAGCCGCTGGCCTCCTTTTCTCTCCGGCTTTAGGGATCTATTCTCTGAGTGCCGCCGATACTCATTGCATTATGGGTAAGCTTCCCATAGGTCCGTCCGTACCTGAATTTGTATCCTGTGAGGAGACAGGCTCAGATTGAACTGACGAACATTTACAGAATACTGACGCGCTAAAAGGCATTGACATTTTTGAGTCTCGCATCAGTGTTCCAATTCAACAGATACCAACTAACCTGGCACGTGGCCAGTGTAGGAGGGCATCAGGCCGCGTTGGCAGGGATAGAGAGTCGGCACAGGTGGAAGCTCACTGGAAGGCTTCTCTGGAACAATGTGGAGGGAAGTAGGGTCACTCTTGAGCTCTCGCCCAAACTGGATCAGAGCCTTATTGGTGGTGATCGGGTATCCCGTTCCAATCAGGAAACGTGATTTAGGCACATACCCTGTAAAACCTGGACAAGGATAACATGGATTTCAAGCTGGCAAGGTTATTGTGGTCTTGGTAAGGGCTGTTGTTTAAACGGATCCCCTATAAGTAAGGATGTTAAAAAGTTTTGTACCTGAGATGAAGTACTTGTATGGGTTTTTGTCCTCCATGAAGTATGGTGTACCCTTTGGTTTCCAAGGGTCCACAGATGAGTATGGCGTTGGCTCTTTGGAAATGGCCGTCAGAGGGGTGTTCAACTTCTGAGTCGGGACGCAAAAGGTATCCAGTGATAAGGTTGGCGTAGGTACGCAACATACATTAAACAGCCATGGGATTGAAGGCGACTATAGTCCACAATCACTTGCCCGACAAAAAATATTCTAATTCATAGGGGCAGGAATGAGGAAAATCAACTGTAAATCATCTTCAAAGAATGTGTTCAAGGAACTATGTGGGCAAATTGTTTTATTTCCCATCGGCCATAGCACATTGGCTCACAACGAGTGACGACGGGTCGGAATCTCAGTGACATAAGTGCCCAACCTGGAAATGCTCAGATTAGAGCTCTGTCCTAGAAACTTGTCAGAGACATGTATCAATTACACTCCCTGGCTGACACCGGATCGCCATCATAGATTATTTATCAGGGGAAACCATGCATTGGGGGCAACTGAATGTCAACAATAGGAAGAGCATTCGTGTTGTGTTTTGCCGATTGTGTGTGTGTGTGTGTGTGCGTGCGTGCGTGTGTGTTTGGTGTATTTTTTTTTTTTACCTTAAACTCTTGAGGTGATTTGTTGCTGGTTAGAAGTGGGTTTCCTGATTGTTGCACAACCCTCCTGCACTGGTCTCGGTCAAACTCTGTGAGGGCCTCGCGACACGTCTCCGCATAAGTGCGGGAGAAGTAGTTCTGACTTTTGGGGACAAACCCTGGAAAAGACATAATGTACATTCAAAATGGACTTGATTTAAAGTAAAAGTAAAACTTGTTATAATTGTACCCTCTTAATGAAGCCAGTCTATATGTGTCTGTGTGCTTTGTTGCTCTGTACCAGTGTAGCCTGGAATCATCTTCTCCACAGATCGGCGCTCTCCAGCGTGACTCCTCCAGATCTCATCTCGTGGCCCAGTTTCGACCTCCGTAGAGGGGAAGCGGCCCGTGTGGAGGACCAGTCGCTGGGAGCGGGCTACATCCGGATTGGTGAGGAGCTTGGCTGTCAGCTGGCCATAGGTCTTCCCCAGATGATACTTAATCTGTGGGCAGTAACCTGCATAACTGAAAGAAAAAAAGAGGACAATGTTTTAAATTCTCAATTCAAAAGTAAGGAATTCAGTTTTATTGAGGCACTGTGAAAATATTAGTCTCAAAACAAAATGGTAAGCAGGCACAGCTGAGGTTGTTTCTTTTCCACCACTGGTTGCCATGGGTGCTGACTGTCACCAAATATCAACAGCCCCCCCCCCCCCACACACACACACAATTAATCTTGTAAATCCGTCTTATACCTCATATCTTAAATAGAATAAAGTGAATTAGTTGCAGAATGAGTGTTGGTGATCTTTACAATCAATTAAATGGCATGGGCATATTATGTGAAATTGTTATTTGTTCAATCCTATTTTACATTATGGGCACTGTTCAACAAAAAAGTGTCACCCGACTTTTTTCTCTTTTTGTGTCTTTTCGAAACAAACGAAGAGGAACGGCAACCTACCCTGGAATGTATTGCGGATCAGGTGTCACCAAAATTTTGCTGAACTTAGGGGGGAATTCCTCCATTTTGACAAAACACTGAGGTCACACGCCACACGAGATATGGATGCCTGGACCAAGCCCGAAGCAGCTTTGTTTGCCTGTTGCTAGTCAGGTGGACAGGGTGGACTGAGCAGAATGCAGGAAATTTGCTGCGCAGAGGTTTATCCATTATTTCGTCACCATATGTGACAGAGGTAATAATCGTCCCGTTCTTACACTTTACCTCCAGTATTATGACGTGTAGGTGGCGTGATGGCCGTAGTAAAAATTCTTAAGTGAAATGAAATTGCTGCTCTTAGCATTGTGTCCTTGCCATGCACCGGTTCCCACCTGGAACATTAATGATTGTTTTAAATTGCTGTAAGGAAGTGATTTTTTTAATTTGTGCGTAGATTGAACGATTGGGATTGGTTGGCATAGTCTAAATAAATAACAAAATTATTAGAAATAAAATCCAAAATTGGCAATAAACTGAGTCAACTGTTTCTCTGTGTGGTAAATGAATGTTTTCGATATATATTCCGTCGGAGTAGAAAAGGGCTGACGTGCAAGGAAAATATAGTATTTTAAAGTCAATCTCACCTACTTGCACTTCATATGTTACATAAGGTTATACGCAAATAATTTTGTGTTGTTTCTGTAAAGTAAATATTTAATGGTCTCGGGCCGAAATGTCAGTCGTACAGTGACACCTGCTGGCACAATGGTATAGTTATTTCAAATCGTATGTTTTAATTTGATTATTTCAGATAACTCATTGATACATGGTTTATGTGTGCAGTTATTAACATATTCAGGATTGTTGCATACCTGCTTGACAGTGACGGATGTTGTTTCACGATAATGTACATACTCAGAATAATCTGACAGTCTAGTGACACAAAGTAATGTTCTCTACTCTTATCTTTGCATTGTTTTTGTCTACTCGTTGACTTTAACCCGTGACTTTTATACAAAAGAAATGCTGATAATATCAGCAGACAAGAACACCTTTTGCTCACATTCCAAAAAGATAGGAAGGTCATAGCCTCTCTCTTTGATCTGAAAAATAGGTCACATTACTATTTGGGTGAAGTTCTCTACTAATTTACTTCCCGCACAATGACTCTATTACCGGTCTAAGCTGGTTGACTCTTTGTATCAGTTCCATTCAGGGTGAGTAACACACCGAACAAGATGTATTTATAGACATAGTTGCCGCCTAATTTCTGTCAGCAACAAGGAGCAACAACCTATAACTCATGCACTGTAAACACCTCTCACGGTGCGCCTGTCATGACTCGTCCAGGTAATAACCTGTATTCTTGTGGCCTTAAGAAGGTGGGGGTTGTAGGGGGTCCAGGTGTTCTGAGCAGCAAGTCCCTCTACATAGCCAGGAGTTCCAGGGACAGCTAGGGGCAGGTCTCGGCTTGCCAAAGCCCTCTGTACAGCTGTGACAGCCCTGAGGCATAGGGGAGGTGTGGTGTAACGACGTAGGCGGAACGGAAGACCTGTTTTAGAGTCTCAGTCTGTAATCCTCACTCTCGTCTTGATCTTTGGTCAAACCCAGACACCGTTTCCTGGAGCTGGTGTCTCCCCCATACAGCACAGGAAGAAAAGCCTGGATCTACACTGGGGAAGAGGTCCGTTGTTATCGTGGGTCTTTTTCATAGGAAGGATGAATCTGTACAGAAGCTTTGGGAACCTCATGGAGACCTTGATGGCTGAAAGGGCCCAGGGCACTGCAGCTTCCCCTGGGGAGTCACTGGCATGCCTGGGACCCATGCCAGCGTGCAAACCCACCATGGCAATCAGCCTGCGTTCCGAGTCTGAGGACTCAGGCCTGGGGATGGCCAATACAGAAACGTCCCGGAGCTGTTCCTCGCCCGCCGAGCACTCAGAAACCTCCCCGTCAGCAGAGGACAGGCTCACCCCATCCTCACATCCACAGTCCCCGGTCCCTTCCTCGTCTTCTTCCTCCTCCCACTCTCTCTTCGCCACCCGGACTGAGCGGTCCCCTGTGGTCGGGAACCTCAAAGTGGAACAGGCCCTACAGAGGACAGATCTCGAGGGCCAGGGTTACAATAAGGCCCCCCAGCCCAGAGTGACCCGGAGGAGAGGTCAAAGCACAGGGGTTTTAGGACCCAGGAGGACGGTGATCCAGCAGGTTGGAGCGCCCACTAGACGACCACTGTCCCTTTATGACAATGGCCTGTCTGCCCAGTCTGAGGTGAGCTCTGGCCGTTGCGTTTCCTTACTACAGTTTGCCCGTTTGCATTGTATTTCGTTTGTGTGGGTTTATGTTTTAAAAACTGAATTTCTTGAAGAGCTCTCATAAAAGGTGATTAAAGACGCGAGGAAACATTCTATCGTGAAGAAACTATTCACCTCTTTTAAAAAATGCTGTAAATAGTTTATTGAATGTTTGGTGAAAGTCAAAGACACTGTAAAAATGCGTCCTTTGCCACTCTGAACAGGTTGCAACACAAACGCAGACAGGCTCACGCCCACGCGCACACACACACACACACACACACCTGACAGCATTAACACAGGTCTTTACCTAGAAAGGATCTCTTTCATGCCGTAAGTCCCTCTGAACCAGTCTGTCCAGCTGAGCCCTCCCCCACAAGCATGTGTGGAATGGAGATGTCTGGGTGCTCTGCGGATGGAGTGTGTCTGTGTGTGTGTTTGTGTGATGGACAGTGTTCCTTCTGAGTCACCCATGGGGAAGTGTCTTTGAAATTTGGATCATAAAAATATATTATTATTTCATTCCTGTATATGGTATTCTGCTCCTTCCCCTTTGAGTGCTGTTTTGTTGCCAATACCTTCAGCTCTGTTTAATGAGCGGTAATATGTCAAAATTGGCTTAGCGAGTGTAATGAAGCAGAATTATTTATTTGCTCCTGTTACGCAAGGCTCTTCAGACGTCGTATACAGTAACTGTTTCAACTTCCGAATGCTTAGGTCCTGTCTGGGTGTGTACAAATTGTGTGAGTGTGTATGTGTGTGTGTGTGTGTGTGTGTGTGTGTGTGTGTGTGTGTGTGTGTGTGTGTGTGTGTGTGTGTGTG
>JAVQJS010020897.1:0-14332 GCA_036024795.1 Galaxias rostratus | reverse complement strand
TGTCCCCCACAGCTGGTCTGTGTGTGTGGGTGTGTGTGTGTGTGTGTGTGTGTGTGTGTGTGTGTGTGTGTGTGTGTGTGTGTGTGTGTGTGTGTGTGTGTGTGTGTATTATGTGACAGGATTAATGGAGGGAGATTTGTAAAATGAATCAGTGAGGAGTAATAGTCAAATAACTTTTTGTGTGGTTGGGGGTCTGACACTGAAGAGAAAAGAAAGTTCAGGAGAGCTTCTTGAAGTATGAATAATGCTTTGATTCGACTGAAAAGCCAAAAGAAAGAATCAAAAACTAGCTTTAAAAGATCCTAAACATGGCCTAAAATACCAATGAACATCTAACTAAATTAAGGCGCAGACAAACTGGATTTAAAATGGTGGCAACAGCTGTTGGCCAGATTTTGAGCCCGCGATACTTGGAGTCTACCAGGGGGTGGACGGAACAGTGATAAGGAAATAAAGCTAATAAGTGTGGCTTTGATGTGGCAACAAATTATACATGGCTGTATCAGATCCCATTTCCTTTCGCCGCAACGAAGAGAGAATACCCCGAAGCACGCATGTTAATGGAAGCCTCTATCAGTGCCGTGGAAAGCCTGCCTCATTACTCACACTAGCACAACTGTGCCCAGGGTGTTCTGTATCCTCAGCGGACCGCTGGTTCACAGACCCCCAGACACAGCGTGAGGAACAGGAGTCATAGATGAACCATTTTCTTTTTCTTTTTTATTTCTTCAAATGCACGGAGGCACCAGAGCGGAGCTGCCGTTATCCTACTAATGCAAAATCGGTTTCCTCGGAAGTTTATTCCTCCCTCAAGAACAAATTAATAGGTTTTAAAAATTATTGGGAAGTCTAAAAACTTTTCAAGGGTACTGTTTTAAAAAAAAAAAAAAGTTGTATACAATGTTTTGTATTTTATAATATTAAAAGTATTTGAAATAATCAAAAAGGGTGGTTATTTGTCTCTAAAATCCTCATCTAAATCAGATGATTCTAATAGCGGCATCAAATTGCCGTATGTGTTGCCAGCGACTGCTCATCTTCGTTTCCATTATGCTTGTGACTCTATACAACCTGATTGTTATGCAGAGAGAATTTCCCAATCGGGAGAGTACCAAATACACACGTAACCTTCAATCCCCTTCAACCTGTGCAATGAATATTTTAAAATCCTAATGTATATTGGCCATCTGAATTTCAACGTAAGCCATAATACAGTCCTTCCTTTGTCCACATTATCGCAAAATCTGCACTGCACTATCATGGTTGTAAAGGCAATGCCAGGAATGCTAAAACTTGGCATGTCTCACAACATCATTTGCAGGCAGCCACACACCGGTTTAACTCCCTTATCCCCCGTGTTGGAGCTTCCCTGACAAAGTCAATAGGGGGCATCCCTCATCTGTCAAAAAGACAAACATCAGAATACTTACTAGCTGGCTATTGCTTCTGTTCTTACAGCTTATATTTGATTGTTTACATTTTATTGCCTGCAATAAGCAGACATTCCTTCCTCGTTCATTATGTGAGAGGAAGGCAGTTCCCATCTGTATAGGAGGACCATTGTGGCGAACTGTGGAGGGGATACGAAAATGCAACCAAATTAGCTGGAGCAAAGCGCCTGCAAGCGGCTTTGACCAACTCCTTGAGAAGGAGCTACCCCTCCAGTGACTTTTAAACCCACAGGGGTGGCAGCAGTGCTGGCTGGGCGTGTTTTCAGTTGCAATCTGTGGAGCAGATGGCTGGTTCCGGGCCCAAAGCAGCAGGTCACACCCTGCACGTCCCCAGGATGATGTGCGCAGGCAGGGCGCCCTACCAGCTTTAGTTAATACCCTCCTAGAGCAGGCACTGGCCATTTCTCACTGGCTCTATTTACAATCAAAAACGAACTCCACACTCTCTAGCTGTCTTTCTTGCATTTTCTTATCCTCTCTAGATTAGCATTCTCTCCCCAGGTTTTAATTCATTCGAAAGTGAGTGCTGGCCTTGACCTTTCAATCTATGTATGCTAGCCTATTTTCCTCTGGCCTTGATTAAGATCTTATTTTAAAACCCCTTCTAGGTAATGATTGAAAAGGTGATTGGTTGCATATCAATATGCCAAGTACCATACCTGCGAACTGTGATGCCAAAGAGTAACTTTAGAGAGTCAGCAGTGCGTGTAGCCAAATTATTTTACACTACAACATGCAGTCACTATAATTATGCAAGTGACCCTTGTAACTAAATAATTAATCTATTTAACATATGTAAATGTTTCATTATAGAACTTTCACATGCAAATAGTACAGCACATATTTGTTCTGAACCCGGTAATTTTCAGTGTGTTGACAGCGCACTGATGTCACGGCTCTCACCAATGGGGGTAAATTTCATTGCTCTAGCAGTGCTATGTGTGTTGTCCTTCCTTGGCTTCAGTTCATGCTGGTGCATCCCTTTGCCACTTGGGCTTTAATCTTAGTGACTGGCAGGGAGACCGGGGTTGGACGTGCCTGGCGAGGTGCGACTAGTGCTGCAGCCTCCCCTCCCCTCCCGTCTCCTCTCCTCTGCCTCCTGGTATTATATAAAGAGTGGCAGCAGGCAGAGTGACAGACTGCCCCAAGAGATGACACCTGTCACCAAGGGGAGCGCTGCTAATCTACAAGCCTCATTTTGTTTGAACTCTCCGTCACCTCGCTGTCAAATCCTCATCTTCTCAGTCACTGCCAGCTTCACTCCCCTCTGCCTCGCGCTTTCGGTCTGATTTTTGGCGGCCTCCCCCCACATGCCTGTACAACCCACTACTATCCCCAGCCACTAGCACCGCCGTCACCACAATATACACATACGCAATTTTTGTACCCACCCATAACTCTTTTAGGCAGACAAAAATTTCATCTTTTGCACACACCTACGCTGCATAGGCATACACAAACACACACATGCATAAACATCACATTTTAGCTTCACTGCAATGCTTACCTGCATTGGAAACAACACTGCTGTAAGACCATTATTGTGTTACTCTGCATATCCCTGCCAACAGAATGGAAGTAACGTTAGCATAATATAGTATATGGATCAGCATGTTTGCATGTCTTGTTATCAAAGTGAGTTATGTGCGCCACTGATACTTTGCTGAAGACAGCTCGTTCCAGTCAGATTATATTAGTGTCATGTTCTGACGCGAGTTTGAAATCACTCATGGGACAGAAAAGATATGGAGGTCCTTGTTCAAATGTTTTTATTTGGCAAACAAAGCACTATTCAGGGGAGGGGTGTCTGTTGGGTGCATTCGCATTGAGATTTGTCTGCGTTAAAGTGTTCTGAATGGAAATGCAGTCTGGAGTGGGCCAAGTCTCCATGGAGCAGCACACTCCACCCCCTGGTCAAATATCGTTTTTGTCCTCTTCTACAGACCGTGCATTGTAATTATAATATAATTCATTATGTCTATGCTGCATATGTCACAATAGAGGAGTCCTCCCCAAAGTATTTTTGTGCTGTTCAGGCTGACCGAACACATCCGTGGTTCCCTTTGGTAGGGTGCAGCTTGAAAATAGCCTCTCACACCCCCAATAACAATAGTTTGTTCTGTGCGGGTTGATTGAGATATCACTTGCACATCTGACAGCTCAATTCCGCCCATGTCTCAAGCTGTGATTTCCGGGCGATTGGAACTGCATTACACTTAAGAGTAATATTAATGGGCCGCATCAAAATAAAGCAAAACAATTAAATACAATTTTGCTAAATATTCTTTGTGTAAATTCAAATATCTGTTCAGTTGAAGTGATGACTAGATATTTATTAGATACACTTACTTATGAGCTCTAATTTTGAGTTATTATTTCAGTTTTGTTATTATTAATTTAAGAATTTGTTCTGGCTGGAAACAACTATATTGTTTCTTTTATTTTTCATTTAACCATGTTTAGAAAGATAATCGACTGCGACATAGAAGATGCATGATATATTGTCCGAGGTCCAGCACCGACTGCAGCCAACCTTTTTAAAAGCCTCCATTAAGTGGAATTATCTTTTCCGGACACATTTTGTATGATTGTGTCCCAAAATTACTGTTTCTTTTGGAACACATGGTTTAATTTAATCCTTTTGCTGGGAAAAAAATAGGATGCTGCATCTTTCACAATGGAAAGGCTAGTCCCCATTGAACATAATGGCTGAGGTTAAATTGAAGGTTGTGTGAATTCTGTAAAGAACTGCCTTTGCTGTATCAGACAGAAGTATTCATATTTAAATGGCAGAACACAGTGCTGAATCCTTCCAAATATGCTACACTGGACCAGCGTGCTAAACCATAGGCAAAGTGCATTGCTGCTTTAAATATTTTTCTATTTATCACAAGCACTTAGTCTTTTTTGATCATTTTAACCACTTAAAAATTTGGAAATGAACATACCAGTTTTATTTAAATATTATAAACACATTCCGCCAGTGTAAATTAATCAAGCGATATGTGTGTTCTCCAAACTTAAACTAGCGATGTTGTTTAGTAGAAGTTCTCTAATAAAATAGAACCTATCATCAATACTTTTCTGCATATTTTCCAACCTACAACCTACGGACCTAAAATAATATGTAACATTGGTGCTTCTTTTCGGCTCTCTCAGAAGACATCGCTTCCACTCCTAAAACAGCTGTCAACACTTTATTTACATTGGCTAAAAACATACCGCTATTAAAGTTGTAGGCATCAGATTTGTCTAAGCCTATGCTTATCAAATGAGACGGTTGGCTATTGGATCCTCATGCCAATAAGAGCTGCATCAGATAACTATTCTTATTATGTTATGCTTTATCGAATTGCTCATTGGGTACCAAGGTTCAGGCTATTGTCAGAACTTCACATTGTAACCAGGTACAGTATGGACAGGTTATGGCTTGAAGTAATGCTTTAGAACCAGGTTATAGAAGAATGTCAGAAAACCTGTTTTAACAGAATCCCAACCGTTCAATTCAATACAGTAAAAGTATAAAAGTTCAGAGATTTTCATCGGTGTTCTAACCCTCCCCGCCCCACACACACACACACACATACTCTGCATTCCTTAACATATAGATAATTTACCATCACTCTCTCTTTCTCTCTCTCTCTCTCACACTTTCTTTCTCTACACCACCCCCATAAGAAACCAGAGATACCACACAAAAGAGACTCACAGGCAAAAATTAATCCAAAACTGTATGCATCTATGTAAAGTCCTGTGGGCAGGGAAACGCCGCGGCTAGCATCCAGTGAGCATGCGCGAGATGAGCACAGGTGCTTATCAACGGAGTCAGGAACCACGTTCAATGTCTTCTGCTTTGGGATAGCTAACACAAATGGACTGGTGCACCTATCCAATTAACACCCTGGCTGCCCATCCCTGTCAGGTCGGCAGTGGAACCCCATGGCATGCTCTACCTGTCTGTGCTGCTGTAAACACCGGCCCAGCTCCAATATGGAATTAGCACCACTTTTCACCTGGTCAGACAATCAGGACCCAGATTAGGCTGGTGCTGAATGAAGATATGCTATGCGTTCCAAATGAGGGTTTGCGAGGTTAAGATTTCAAATGCAGTGGTCTGCCATTGTCTCTGTCGTGCCTTTTAATATTAATTAAAATGTGGGGTGAATATGTTGGACTCTCAATTCCTCCTAGAATTTGCACCCGATAAGAGATTTATTTTTAATGGTTACCTTGGTGTTCCAACTTATCACACCAGTTAAGACCTTATTAAGACTAATATGTTTTGGGGGCTTAGGAGTTCCTTTGTATTGTACAATTTATTCCCAAGACTTAATCCTATGTGTTACCTTGTTAATAAAATATGTTTTTAGCATGTCATTAGTTTAGAACAATACTAAATGCAATCAAGGCTTCTGCTACTGGAAACTTAAGAGCAAAGGTCAATGTAATCAGAAGTATTTCACAAAAGTTGAATGCCAATTTGACACACTTACAGCTGGACCTCCAGTGAATAAAATAAGACCACCATAGTGTTTTGGTTATTTTGTGAATGATTTAACCAAAAAATAGTCTTGTCTTTCACGTATACCACTCTTATTAAAACAAAGGGCCAACTATATACATGTAGCAAACAACATGATGAATGAGATGTGTTAAAGCCCTGTAATGATGTGGACCACCACCCTGTGCTGGCAGATTTATTTAGGTAGGCATATACAGTACATGCATGTGGTAATAATAATACAGATTCATTCATTGTATTTCTTGTCAAGCTTTTTCAAGGCACCCAAAAAACCTTTTACACAAGGGGGGGCGCTTGAAGTGTGGTTGCAAATGTATAGCACAATAACAATGTGATTAACAGAGAATGCTACAGTTCCTTCATATTATTAAAGGCAGCCTAGTTTTACAGGAGTTACATAGTTAATTTGACTATGTAAAGGCATACTCTGTTATTTTGTAGTAGCATTCCGAGCATCAAGTGTTTCCAGGGAGAGTTTGTTGTTGTGCATCAACAGTGTTGTCATAAGTGACTATGTGTTCAACATAGTGTTGAAAATATGTTAAAAAATCCCCTATCCCCTGAACTATGCTGTTCAGTAAAGGGGCTTCCAAAAACTCTTCTGTATGTTTTGAGGACGACACTTATGTTGTTATGTTTATGAATCAAGAAAACTTGAAGGTTCCTTTCTGCTTAATGATTTGCATTTTGTATCAAATAAAATGTTTTATCTAAACCAACTATGGAGGTGAACGTGGTCAATTGCAATCTATATTCATAATTTATTTCACTCTACCTGTTTTTCAATTCTGTGCTTTTATGACTTTCACTACCAATTACACATGATAATTGATATAAACTCAACAGTACATGCACTTGAATTAATAACGGGTTATATGACAATAACAAATGCATTTTGACAGTAATGTACAAAATTGGCCCACCTAACATCATCAATAAAGTCACCTAATCTAATAACAAAACCATTTAATAAGGTGAGTAGTTTAATTTGTATTTTAAAGTTGGGATGAAGTATATGTATGTGTAGTGAAAATAAAATAATACAAAGCAATATTGATTTTGACCACATTCTTTTGTTAGACCAAAACACTACATATCAAAAAAGGACATAGTATTACTCTTTAATAAACATTGGTTATGTTTTCTTTAGATTATAATCAAGCGAGCGTTTGAGTCTTTCAGTTGTGGACAGTTCATTGGATAGAACCAGTGGATATGTCTGTGCTGGACAATAATGCCCCTATTTGAAGCACAAGTAAACCCTCCAGAGCACATACCTGTAACGTGCACCAACACAGGCCACACGCTGATTTGTGTTCCCATGCACCACATGACATCGTGACTAAATAAAGCCATCACTTATTACACAGAGAAATGGGCTTATCACAGCGTACCATTTCTTTCTTTAGGACTGTGTCAGTAGTTCCGCAACTACAGAGGGAAGACTTTTATCTTTCGTTTTGCCATGGTCAAGTCCAAACTTTCCAAATTAAAGTGTAGGGTTCAATCTGATGAACTCTGCACTTTCAAGAAGGATTCATCAGCTATTTCAAAAGCTGTAGGCATAACAATTAAAAAGTAATATCATCAAGATCATACAACACCTAGGTTCATGGAGAGAAGTCATAATTGCATGAGTACTATTCTCAAAAAGTTTTCCTTATTTTAATACAACAGTGTGTGAAAGTGCCACTAACAATAAAGGAACATATCACGTCTACATAAGTAGAGAGGGTTTTACTTTTTCATTGCAAACTAGTGCAAAACTTCAAAGTAGAGGATCGAATCCTGTCCTACTTCAGTTGCTTTGATAGTGGACCACCAAGTTATAAATAATGTATTAAAGGATTTGCAATGCAAAGAAAGAGGGTTGCTTCTCAAAAGAATGAAAGTTCCTTTACTGCTGCATGAAAAAGAAGACATGTTAACTCTTTGCAGACCAGACCCAATCTAAGTTATAAAAGCCTTCATATATTTTCTTTTGGATTGTCTAGGTTAAGAGAGTGTTTGGTTTCCTTTTTACAGTCCGTGGTAGCTTATTTTTTCTGGCAAAAGGTGTTTGAGGCCTACTGGGACCACTTAAAAGTTTATGCAGAGCACTAGCCAAGTTAGACAAAAAAGCCTTGAAGTATACACACACTGGCCCCTTTCTCAGACCCTCTCAGCTTTGGCCAGGGGGAGTGTTGTTGGTTTATGAGAAGGATAATAGGCCCAGCTTTCTGCAGAAGTGAAATGGGATTAAGGCCTTTGTTCAGACCACAATGGTGAGGGGAATTAGCAATAGTTGTAGGCACTTAGAAGGGCTCTCACACAGAAGCTTATCCCAGATTTTGCACAATAATCATTTGAATATCAACAGTGTTTTGCAACTACTGCGCTAATGTATTAACTTCTCTCTTTTGGATATCTTAAATCCCCAAAAGGGTGTTACCAATGGTTACTTTGCAAATATTCCTACTCTTTATGACAAACCATAAATCCAGCATTTCCATATATTTCTATGTGAACTGACTTTCCTGAATAAAAATAAAACTTCTAGTTGTAGTTTCAGTAAAAATGAAGTGTGTGAATGAGAACCAATTCTATGGCTATTTTGTAATAGCATATTCATTTCAAAGTAGTATTTTCCTACCTAATTGGATAATAATCAATTTTGCAAAGTTGATCAATTGACCAACACTAATGTCCATTGTCTCATGTCATGCTAAAAGCAATATCAACTTTGCCTATACAGTAAATTGTGTACATTACAATGTTATCAAGCTTTTCTTCTGACAGAATCTGAAGAAAAGCTTTCAAGCGAGGTACAGTTTATCTTATTTTCTTGCCTGCAGTGTCAGCTTCATGGGCTATGAGCATGTGGCATAGCAATTTTAGGTTGGAGCCTCTGGAGCAGATATTGCGTTCTCTGTTTGCATCATTAGATTGTCTTTGACTGAGTATAAGGTGATCCATGCACGCTTGCAGGCCTAACTCTCACAGACGGGAGTAATCCATAGCTTCTGCCTCAGTTGAGTCTCACAAGGCAGGCCTCAAGAAGTGTGATAGCCTCAGCATTTTTCTCTGCAGAGTGAAAACGTATTGTCCATATCACAAAACATTGAGTGAGATCAGCAGACTTGTCAAGAGGCCCTGGCTTGAATATGAACGATGAGGGAAGAGCAGGGTGGTCTGGCGCTGTCGGGGTGGAGGCAGGTGAAAATAAGCCCAACTGTCTCTGCCAGCTGCCCGGCAGGAAAACCAAGCACATAGATAGAAGATCGTCGCAAGAGATCATAGAGGACGGCTTGTGTGAGGAGCCAGCTATACGCTTGTGCCCATTTGGACTTTGGAGAAACAGACTCCATTTTGATGTCACGCACATTATACCTCAAAATATGTATGATTATTTTATTCGATCTTTAAATACTTTTCCGACATAGCGGATCATTTATTTAACAGTTAAACTGTGTCAATGTGTGGTTCCTAACCGTTCTGATTAGTAACTTTTATGAAGAGGACTAATTGTTGTTTTCCATGTAAGATATGGTAAGCTAGTGCAGGAATATGGCAGGAGAGAGCAAAAATAATTACAGAGGGTGGCTCAGTTTGAATGCAGATACGGATTCCCCTTCCCAATCGAAATAAAGAAATTAAGACATAACACCCCTCTTCCCTCCCATACGAACACACACGCACACTAGTTCAATTCACTTGAGTGTCTGCATAGTTACTGCATTCAACTGGATACAATGATGCACAAGATGAATAAAGTTATCTGTGCCGGTGAATGGGATGTTGCTTGTGGGAGGGAATAGGGAGGTCCCTTACGCAGGACTGAAAAGAGCCTTGCTTTAAGGACTAGTCTTGCAGGGTCAGGCCCCAGCTGCCTTTAAGGGTGAAAGGGACACCAGCGGGTCGTACAAGCTCAAGAAACTAACAAAACCTTACAAAACCCCCCAAAAAATGTTGTTAAATAAAGACATCCCAGATTGGAGGTTGACGTTGACAGATTTCATCTCAAAGTTGCTTAACATACATTTCACACCCTCAAACTTTGGTCTGATTTGTATCCCTCGTCAGTTCTAGTTGTTTGAGTATATGTAGTGGTCAGAAGTCTAGTTGTATTTCTTTGATTATTTTTATTAAACTTTGGTGATAACAGCATGTCTACAAAGGTAGGAACAATATCATAACGTTTCCTTTAAAATGGGAGGATAGTACTGGGTACTACAAGTTTTTAACCCAAAGTTGACAGTGTTCAATCGACCATGTATGTAATGGTTGTGGTATTTTTTATTACTGTAATTTTTTGTAGTTTACAGTTGTTAGAAATAAAAAAAATTAATATGATATAATTTAAGAGAAAATAGTGTGTTTAAGTACTAGTCTTGGTAAGGGAGCATAAGTGCTAATCTATAATTGTACAGTAGTCTATCCCACAAATTAGGTTGTTGTTTTTTATTCTTTTTAAATTGGTATCTGGGACATGCTGGTATTGGTTTTTGTTGGCAAAAATGGACGCATGGATCCACACTTAGGGAGGTTAAGGTTTCATAGATAGTGTTGAAATACTCTAAGTTTGAATTTCTGGGGGGTAAGAAGGATAATAATCAGGCCACATTATAAGGAATTGATGGTTCATTTTCCCTGTCAGCAGCAGCAGTGCTTTGCCCAAAGATGTGCCGACCTGTACAGATGGGGTTCAAAGCCAATTTTCATGTTAAAACTGCACGCTCCAAAAAATCCCGACGAGTGAGAACGGTTGATCAGAGCATGTGACTGGCATGTCTGTTAAAATAGTCCTACTCATCTAAGTGGAGGGGGGGAAATACTACTGTATAACAGACACTATTCAGGCTTAGTTTGAATGATGAAACATGGTAAAGTGCCATTTGCATGCATGCTTAGATACAAAACAAATTACACTGGATAGGTCTGTTTTCTGCTGTCAAATTTCAAAACATGACACACTTTGTGTGTCACGGCTATAGATTGTGAGACATAGTCCTTATTTTTTTCCTATTTTGTTTTTATTGCTTTCATCAGATCCATGTTGAGTGTCATCACAAAGCTTTAATTCCCACCAGAGGATGAGGATGGCCGTTCATCATCTCACTTTAGAATACATTTTCCTTCAAGCTGAAATTTCTCTCGATGTGCTGAATTTATTTAGAAATTGAAAACTGGGGGAAGAAGAAAGGGATCACTCGGACGGAGAAAATTTGTTTGATGAGTTATAAGATGAAACCCTTTAAAAAGCTGAAAAAAATGTAATATTGCTGCAATGTATTATCATGTAGTATCTGGAGGGAAGAACTATTTAGCCTTTATCTTTTTGTCAGCTGAGTGCTTATTTCTGTGTGAAAATGTGTATTTGCACTCGCACTAAAGCTTTTATGACAGCCCGAGTCACAAGAACAGAAAATTATACATGCAAGTTTAGTTTTGTAATTATGTCCCAGATTTGTTTAATTCAAATGTATGATTAAAATGTATCTTAATTGCAATCACATAAAATAACTGTACAAAAGACTGTGTGACTAGATTTGGGGGAATTGGTTCTGATATTATCATGATCCTTTTTTTTCCTGTTTTGTTGTCTGGGATTGGAAAGACAGACCAGGTTGCTTAATTTTTTTTAAGATAGTGGATCCATTAAAAGCCCAGGCAGTTTAAAGTTGGACTTTATTATAATGTCCTAATACAATGTTGGTGGGGTATCAGCAAGTAACAATAGATAGTGGTATGATGACTTATTAAACAGAGCCAACCTGTGGCATGGCTTTTCTCATTACCTTTTCAATTCCCAGCCTATAAAGCCTATGGGGCTTGTGACAAAACTCTGGCAATGTAATTCTCTCTCAGCCTGCTTTCATCATGTGCTTTTGTGGAGAAATATGAACCTGATTTTATCTCACTTTATAAATTCACAAAAGGCCCCCAGAGTATCCCCATGGAAGACATACCTCATCATGGTTCTGTGGCACCACTATCGCTGATACAATGCAATTGATAACGGCACGTCTTCCTTTTAGTGATTTGACAGGCATCATGGGCCAGTCCTTTAGACAGTCTGTTTTTTAATATACCTTTTTTCATGGCAGTCCCTGTTTACCCCAGGAAAGAGAGGGGAAACAAACATATCATAGCATAAAACATTATTTCTCTTACTCTGACACTTTTAGTGATTTCAGGGTGGTCCTTTTTAACATTTTATATAATATTATTTTTATTATTTTTATTATTATTACACAATATGTATTACTGAATAGCTTTGTAATTATGTATAGAACACAACACATGACAGGCAAACACAATTATGAAGTGCATATTTATTCATACATAACTACTAAAATATACCTGTCTTTATTGTCATCCCTTTGCCGAATTAATTTTAAAACAATTAAATTCACCCAAAATGTTATAATAAATGCAAATACATTTTTGAATATTTTTCACCATTTAAATGAAAACATAGACATTTACTAAAATGATTTTATTCTCTATCTCTTGATTCTCTCGATTATTTTATTGAGAAAATCTACAAATAGATAAAAATTAGGTAAAACAATGTAAAGGAAAATTAAGTACCTCCCATCTCTGTGGATTTTGTTATGTAGCTATTTCAAAAAACATTGTTGTATTATTTTAACTGGCAGTATATAGATAAAAAAAAAAATGTAGTTCCCAAAATCTGTCTTCTCACGTCCTATTTCACAAACCTTTCACACACATATGTTCCATTCAAAATGCCAAACTGCTAATTTATATAGAAAAAGTATTTACCTAAGGTAGAATTTTTATTTTATTTTACAATATGTCCACATCTGAATAACAGAAAATGTCAAAATATCGAAAACTATTTCAACATTAAACATACAAATGGATAAGGCCGCCAACGTTTTCATAGTATATTAACAAGTATATATCCAAACACAATCCAACCCATTGGGCTACCCCTGCCGCCATCTACCACCCCTAGAGATGGCAGTTCACAAGGTCTGGGTTTGATCAATGCCTCATGGAGCAACCCCCCAAATTCTAATTAGATTTCCTTCATAAAAAAACCCCCATAATTTCCCTAGATTGTTTTCTTCTTTAAAAACATTTCTGCAATATTTCTCTAATCCTAACCATTGAAATTTTTAATTTTAACATTTTTACCATCTTCACTTCCATAGGGAAACAGCATATAATCATTCTCATCATAACGATTCTGTTCATAGCCTGTTGGTTGAAATAACTAATTTAGTTGTAAAGCAGCTTCATCTAATTTGGCTATTCATTATTCTTCCGATCATATATCTAAATACAAATCTTCATTTTATAACTGACAGCTTATTACCTCAGAGCACATGCTGGTAAATTTAATTCCATAGAGTAAGCTCCATTTTCGGATCCTATTACCTGCTAATACGGCACCATGTGGGAGAAGAAAACTTATGTGATAAACAATTCAAAGCAGAAAAGAAAGTGTAACAGATTGTATCAATACTGTTTCTTATGTTTTTGCCATCTTTTTATTTTTACGTTTTTTGGAGGGGTGTGGGGAGGAGGCGTACTGATAGTGTTGCTATTGTTATTTCAAAGGGATGATACCAGTAACTTTTCTGTTTACTTCTATTTTTGTCATTGTTTATGTTGTTGCTGTTGTTGTGAACACAATGAACAAAGGTTCTGCTGCGTTTATGTACTTCTTGGAATCCCCTTGGCAATGTTTCCTTATTTTTGTAGCTTTCAAAATGTAGTGCGGCACATAATATGCATTATTTAAAGGAAAATAAAATAGTTTCAGTGCCCTCTGCTTTGGCAAAGTAGATATATGAATAAATAGAGGCAACACTCGTATTATTTGCTTTGAAGTTGCCCTGAATAGCACTCAATTAACTACGTGGTTAATGAGCCCATTATGGATGAAAGACTTCTCAACAGGTATGAGCGGATTCTGCTGTTTTTCTGCTGCGGATTCTCTGGTCTGCACTGAATAGTGGAGGAATAACACATCACTCCTTCTGACACGCCTTGGAAGCAAAGCATCTATACCAAAACATCATGTTGAGAGCAGATTTGAATAAAAGCAAGCTTTACATTTGTGGTATAATGTACACACTAGAAACGTAAGGACTTGTGGAGACATTTTGTAAAATGTGAACATGTCAGTATTGTTTTTTGGCAGACTGACCATGTAAAAATACATCAACTTTGAAACATATATCATAACAACTGCCAACTGTGCCTTATTTTTATTTTGGTTTTGTTAACACATATTGCCTTAGACATAAACCTCATTCATTTGTTTGTCGATAAACACCAAAGCTATATAGATTGTATTAGACTATTAAAAAAAATCATGTACATTAAAATATAAATAAATGTT
>JAVQJS010020884.1:0-10703 GCA_036024795.1 Galaxias rostratus | reverse complement strand
TGATGGTGTTGTGTGTGTGTGTGGGTGTGTGTGTGTGTGTGTGTGTGTGTGTGTGTGTGTGTGTGTGTGTGTGTGTGTGTGTGTGTGTGTGTGTGTGTGTGTGTGTGTGTGTGTTCGTTCAAACTCGGGGCCAAACAGAATGCCACGTGTGACATTGCGCGTGTGATTTGCTCCAATAACTTTTTCACGATGACGGAGGATTTAGAAAAAGTGTACTTTACTAATGTCAGTTGTCCTCTGCAGCTGTGGGCAGGCCTGCGCTTCACAGTGCCCAGACTGAAGGACACACGCAAGACGGTGCAGTTTGAGCTCCAGATTCGCAGGTTGGTCCCGACTCTCCCGTTTAACTGGGACCTATAACTGTCCATGTGTTTCACTTTCCCCCCTGCTGTCCATTCCAACTGTCCACGGATCACAGCAAAGAAAGTCAAGAATTCACCCCCCTCCCCCTTTTTATTTTTTCTCCGTCCTCAGTAAAAATGAGAATAACTCCCAGAGTGAGGTGGTGCCTTACAAGCTGGAGGTGGTGGTCCAGGCAGACGTCCTTTTACAAGGGTGAGTTTGACTGGTGCAGGGCCCCTGTCACTGAAGCAGAACGTGTTCTTCTGTCTCACGCACGTTCACATATTCACTCTCCCCCTCCCTCTTTTCCTTCCCTCCCTCCTATCTCTTCCAGTGTCTCCCGACCAGACAAGGTCTTCTTCCCTCCGGCCAACTGGAAGGTGACCAAGAACCCCGTGGTGGAGCAGGACATCGGGCCCGTTGTGCAACACATCTATGAGGTGAGCAGTGGGTACACACATTCAACACTCATTCAACATGGTGTCGCAGCTCCTATCCTCACAATGAACAGGCAGTGCTGTATGTCTCAATGGCAAAGAGAGAGAGAGAGAGAGATTGTGTGTGTGTGTAACAGTGGACTGTTACATAACTGAACCATCTTGTGGTGCGTGTTGCCTGTGGATTGTTTAAGTGAAAAATTATTGTGTTGAGATAACTAGAGGGGGCATCATTTCCTGTTACGTGGATACCGAACTTATTGCATTTTAAACGTGGAATGCATTTTGAATGTATTTTAAAATTCATCCCTCTCTGTCTCTTTGTACTTAGTGATCGAAATATGAGATGTAACAACAATTTAAGTTTATAATTGTGCAAATTGAGCTTAGAGCAATAATTGCAACCTAGCATTTGACTTCACATTGTTGAGTAACAATCTCTCTCTCTCTCTCTCTCTCTCTCTCTCTCTCTCTCGTTCTCTCTCTCGCTCTCTCTCTCTCTGTCTCTCTCTCTCTCTCTCTCTCTCTCAGCTGGTGAACAAGGGTCCCAGTGGGATCAGCCACACTGATCTCCAGCTGCGCTGTCCCCTCAGGATCCAGGGCCACACCCTGCTCTACCCCCTGGAGTTCTCCACAGAGGGGCCCCTCAACTGCACCACCAACTACAGCATGAACCCCCTACGCCTCAAGGTAACTCCCCCCCCGCCCCCCCCACACACACACTTCAACCTCATTCGTCACCCCCGTCCCCCTCCCTCCGCCCCTCCCAGAGTCATTCGAGGTCAGTCCAGATGTGAGCGTGTGTGCAGCCCCGCACACTTCACAGACAGACAGATCAGTGGAGATGTCCCACAGGTTTTCCTAACCATCTTGTGATTAGGAGGTCCACACCCTCGGCCTGCCTCCCCCCCGCTCTCCCTCCCAGCCAGCCCCCTAGGGGCCCATCTCCAGCCCCACCCATGACACTGGTCCCTTTGATCTCACAGCTCTTCTCTCCCGCGAGCACTGCTTGATTCACCACTTCACAAACCACCACCACTACCACCGCGATTATCCGCCACCACCCCCCCACCACCAGCATAGACATCACGCGATACAGATCCCCCCCACCCCCACCTCGGCCCCCCAAGATCGATGCTTGGGCACCGCCCTTAGGCGGCACTTTGTGTTTTTGTTATGAGCGCCAGACTGCCCTGAAAGTCTTCTTGGTGTTGATGTTGGGCCAGACGCAGAGTTGTGACATGTTTTGGTTCCCCAGTGAAGGGGAACGGCGGGCCGGGGGAGGGCAGGCAGGGCAGTGTGTGTCTCTCTGGGGAGCAGTGACGTCCCACTGATTTAATGAGACAAGGGTCACGTTGCCATCAGGCCCACTGTTTACGGAGAGGGTGGCTCTTCTCTGCTCCATGCTGAAGTCAGTGTTGACCTAACCACTGGTCTGTCTCTCTCTCTCTCTCTCTCTCTCTCTCTCCTCTGCAGCTCCAGCAGCCGTCCACGGAGCAGCCGCCGTTGCTGCTTGCCTCAACCCAGGAGCACCACATCGAGAGGAGGGACGTCCACAAAGACCGCCTGGCTGAGCTGGCTAACCTGGTGAAGGCTTATGTTTCAATTAAGGCTTAGCATACTAAAACAGCCTGCAAAGCTTAGTAAGCTAACAGCCTGGCGGGAGCCAAGAACACTTCCTGGGTGAAAAGGTGAAGGTTTTGTAACTCGATAGTGTAGTTAAGCCAGAGTATAAAGCCGGTGCACAGTGGAAATGCTGTTAAACAGTTAAAACCAATCAGGAGTGTCTCACAGGTTTTTGGAAGCTCAGGACCTCCTATTAGATTAGAATGGGGGTAGTTTGCCAAAGTTGTCAGAAATGTGTGTGTGTGTGCACGTATGCATGCATGTGCGTGCGTGCATGCATGCATGCTCGTGCATGTGTGTGTGTGTGCGAGCGTGCGTGCTGGTGTTCTGCACCTTATCTGACACCAGCCTCCTGTGAATAAGTTTGGCTGTCATTAATAGGTCGGAGGTCAGGGGGGCGGGTATTGTTGTGGTGATTGACACCGCTGTGATACACTGCTTAGTTCACACAAGCCCCCCTTTTAACTCCCCCACTTGCCCCATTGTCAGGCCGAAGTTTCTCTGAGACTGGCAGGGGAACACTGCCTCCCATTCATCCCTCCAGCTGCAGGTATAGGCTGCTGACTCTGCTGGCTCTACCTGTGGTCATCAAACAGCTCTTTATCTTAATGGTCGCCTCTAACCGTCCTCGCTTTATTAAACTCTGCCCGGCGACACGTCACCATGAAGGAAACCCATTGTTTTGTCTCGTCATCTTGCCACTGTTTTTTTTTTTTCCAACGTTTAGCTAGGCAGTAGTCTCTCTCTCTCTCTCCCTCTCAATTCAAAGAGTCTCTGGATGAAAGGAGAACGTGTGGCAGATGATGAAGCAGTAGAGGTCGCTTTTTGTGTAGCGGCTGTTTTCATAACATCCACTTATGGCTGCTTTGGGGTAATGAAGATTTTCATCCAGATGGAGACAGTGATTGGATTGGAAAACATGATCTTAGCCAAAAGTCCTTTGTTCATTGAGCGTGGAAGCAGCTGTATAGCAAATACAGACCACCTATTTTTTCTCCCAGGGCCGCTGTGGGACCGGCTTTGTGCAGGCCAGCCTCTGCCCTTGACCTCAGTGATCTCCCTCCAAGGGGGATATAAAAAAGGGGGAGAGAGGGGGTGCCTTTTTAGCACGGGAAGGGGATGGCTCTCCCCCTTACTGTCTCTCCCCCTGCCTCAGTCCGCGCCGGTCTTAGACGGACGGCCTCAGGGTGAATGGGTGTCTCTACTTCCATCTCTACCTCGTCTCGTCTCGGCCCTCAGACCCGGTGTTTGAGAAGTCCACTAATACACGCTCGCTGTAAATACCACCGGCAACCCACCGCAGCCCAAGGTGGTCCCGTCAGATGGAGGGGGGTTTAGCAGCGCTTACCCTACAGATGTAGCCTGTTTTAATGAGCGGTGGAAGTCTCCCTGCATTATGAGGACCTAATTAAGATTGTATTGTGCCGTCTTGTGAACAACAGGCTGTAATTTAGTGGCTGGGGCCCGTGAAGTGGGATTCGTACCGTCTCATGACATTCCCCGGCCTTAGTTCTCTTTCTCTTTCTCTCTCTCTAATTCGAAGCAGGCCCGCCTGGGGGTTGTAACATTGGACTCTTTGTTATATTTATTCGGGCTTAAACATTAACATTTCAGTTATTGCCCTTGGTCGGTGTCTCTCCCACCTCTCTGTGCGTTATTTAGCATTCTGTAGTTAGGTGTTCGTTTGGGTGTTTAATGACTGAAAGTGGAGATGTAAGAACAATTGAAGTTTATTACTGTGCACGTTGCGCTTGGAGCAGTAATGCCAAGTGTTTCGCTACCTAACATTTTACTTAACCTTGCTCTCTCCCACTCTTGCACCCCCTCCCTCTCTCTCCAGTCCTGTTCCAATTCCGAGTGCTGGATGCTCCAGTGCAACGTGGGCCTCCTGGAAAAGGGGACCAGCGCTATCCTCACAGTGCGCTCCCGTGTCTGGGCCGAGACGTTCGTGGAGGTGAGCTTCGGAGCAGACTGCAGTAACTTAGCCTGCTTCCTGTTCTGCCTGCGCACACACCGCCACGTCCCCGCCACGTGAAGGGGTCACGGGCGCCGGCATCGGCCCGTTCAACGTGGGGTTCCTGTGTGTTTTCGCACGTCAGGGTCTGGCAGGTGGTGTCCGGGGCAGTTAGTTTTAAAAATCAAGACGGAAAACTCTGGGACTCACATTGGAGACGGTGAATGATGAATGACCAGTCACATCCCTCACGGAGGATTGTGTTGACTAGATCTGAGTGTATATAACGTGTTCATGTAAAAACACAGGGGGGAGTGCCGTTTCAATCAGTCGGCACCATAGCACGGGAAAACTGGAGCTATTCCTCCGCTGCGTTCTGCTACGCCTTTCATGGAGTGGCCGAGTGCGTTCTTTTGTCTGGAAGTACCTCAACAAGGGAAGCCAGGTTGGGGGAGGGAGGTGGGGGGGGGGACCTTACATGCTCCCAGCGGCTCGCGTAAGCAGGCTTATGCGCGAGTGCATTGGAAATGCATTAGCTGGGGGTCACAACCACTCATAGGATCGGAATGCCAGAGAGCTTTTGTGTGAGTGAGGCCACTACCAGTCTGATAAGGACACACTCGTATATTTGTCAGAGCTTTGTCGCCACCTGCTGGTTAAAAAGAAAAGATAGAAACTGCACACTTGTCTGTGATTACACGGTTAGTTGTTTGGGGATCAATCGCATGGTAAAATGTGTATCACCTTAACAATCAGTTTAAAATGCTACCCCAAAATCCTTTTCTTTTATACATCATTGACATAGTTCTATGTTGTTTCTTGTCCTTTTTAGAGGGCGTATAAGCACTACATCCTGGAGTGCCTGGCGAGATACAGTGTCACACAGATGCCCTATGCCATTTTACCAAAGCACGTGCCCAGTGGATCCAAAAAGGTAAAACCACCTCACCTTTGAAATACACATAAAATACACTTCTAACATACTCCCATAACATGTGACGCCATGATATGACTGCCTCATTTTTTATGTTGTGTTATACAAGAACAAAAGACACCCCCCCCACCTAAATTTTTATATTTTTTATAATAATAATCACTTAAATACTTATAATAATAATAATAATTACTTAGGTTAAATTCCTTCCCTGCTCCCAGATAAGTTGCTATCCTGTAGCCACTGCCTTTGAAAGATTTTGACCATGACCTCTGACCTCTGTCTCCGCAGGTGGTGACCCCGGTGGTGTGGAACAAGCCGGACAGCCAGTACTCTGTCCCCCTGTGGATCATCATCCTGGCCATCCTGGCCGGTCTGCTGCTGCTGGCTCTTCTCATCTATGTCCTCTACAAGGTCAGCTGCACTGCCTCATGCACATTATGTATTAGGGCATCAGAAAAAAGCGCTTCATCAATAATGGATTAGTATCGTATCAAATATGAATACTTGATTTATGGCTCTCCCTTTGCTCTATTTTGTATTTGTTGGGTAACGGCAGGGAATTTAACGGTGCAGCATAAAATTGGGTTTACAAGTCAAATGATAAAACAGGAGAGAGATAACGCTGCCAAAATGCCACAAAGATTAAACTCTTAATGGTTTAAGGGGTTTATTTTTAAGACGATCATATTTAATGAGTAGTTTAATGTTTAACTTTTCATACCTATTAAATGGATTCAATATTTCCTCCACAGCTTGGCTTCTTCAAGAGATCCCTACCTTATGGCACCGCTATGGAGAAGGCCCAACTCAAGCCCCAGGCTGCGTCCGAGGCCTAAGAGGTGCCTCCAGCAGAGAAGCCCCACAGAAGTCACCCCGTCAGATTTCAAACAGGGCCAGGCGGTTAGGACTGGCGTCGAGATAAGGATCTGACATTGACGAGTGGGGAGGAGGAGCGACCACTGGAACTCTACTGCGTTGCTGTACTAGAAGAGGAGGAGGAAGTAACTCTAAGAACTCAAAGCCAAATGAATGTTTTCCTTTTTTAATTTTATTTAATACGTGTTTGGTCTGTTGCTGGGGTTCCGTTTCTATGTTTTTCACAGTGTCATGGTCATATGGCTGCTGTTGGGCGTATACTGCTCTGATCTCTGATCTGAGACAAGTGACCACCAAAGATGAAACGAGGGAACCATGACAACCCCCTGTTTCAGTGGAGATCAAGCACGAGTTGCCTGTTTTTTTAACCGTTTTATTTTCTTTATCTCTTAGGAAAGGTAAAAGTTATTGGTTTCTAGTCTTTGTTCTTTTGCAGAGAGCTGTTTTGATAGGTAGAGATTTCCCCTCTGCTGGTGCTAAAACGGTGTGCTCACGTCTTTAGACAGGTGACGGCCACATGTTCTGTGTGGTCAAAAGAAACAGTTAGGGAGTACACCGTCTGTGTGTAGGCTCCTTTGATGCATTTGCGTCGAAATCCTACAGCTTGTCTACCACATATGTTTTAGACTCTAGCTCACTTTAGTTTTTACTGTTTATGTCAGTGTAGCCAAAGTATCACAAAAGTGTTCATCAAAACGGCCTCTTTTACTGGCCGGTGGAAATACTTTTTGTTGATTTGCACTCAAAGGAAATCTACTGATAGCTTCTTTTTTTTAATGCCAAAGACATGTTACTGACTAACTGACGTTCCCTTGAGTTGAACAAGTGACTCTCACTGCATCTTTTTTTAATTAGTGTTCAGTGTTGACAGCTTTGTTGCCTCATAGTCCTCTGGGACAAGACTGGACCCACCCATCCAGCTCCGTTTGAGCTTGGGGCTTGGTTGAGCCATGTTTGAGCATGGGGCTCTGGGTAAAGTTTTCCCCTGATAGAGAAGGTTGCCCGTTGGGAAGCAGATTGTGTCCATGATTGTGCTAGACAAAAGGATGTGTCAGGTGAAGCCACTAGCTTCCTTCCTACTATGATGTCTTTAAGCGAACATGCAACAATCATATGTATTATAGCCTCCTTTGAAAGCATGAAGCTGCAGTTTGTTCAAAATGAATAAGAATTCCCTAAAAGTCGGGATCGTTTGGGGCTGATAATCTGTTTTCTACACAGTTTCTCTCCAGTTTTGGAAAATAATCCTAATGTCAGGATACTGCAGCGTTACCCAGGGACTAGTTGAATTTTGAAAAGGATTATGTAAGATGCGTGGATTTGTCGTGTAAATAGCGTAACATGTCTTTTTGTTGTAGAGATAGAAAAAGAGAGAGAAAGAGAGAGAGAGAGAGAGAGAGATGTGTTTACCATGTAAATACGAATGTGAGGGATGGTGTTTGTGTCCATTTTGTGAATGAATTAAGTGTTTGTCTCCCATTGCGTGGCCTCTCTGAAGAGTAATTTTGTGCGGCGCTGATGTTAATCGCCATACACCATGGCTTCACCAACACACGCTGCGCTCAGGTGCTACCAATGGGCGGAGAGGAACAATAGCCGTCGGAACTCCCTCGAGAATGGAATGAAACCGCCTACCTTTCATCTACGTATGTCGTGTAGCCAGCTGTCAACGTGTATTCAAGGAATAGCAACCAGGCATTGGGAACTGTTGTTTGGAAGTGCAATATTTGTATTCATGTTTGTTATAAAAAGTTTGTAGTTTTTGGGGGGGTTTGTTGTTGGTGAGCTAATTAAGAACTACACAGGTGGGGGAGGGGGTTCAGGCCTGTGACTCATCACAAATGACCTCTTTAGTTGTGGGTCAGTTTTAGATTATGTTCTCAATCCATGTTGATGTGACGTGTGCAAGTGGTACCTTCAGGAAAGTCCTGTAGCAGTTATTCTGACCACTTCTGTACCGCTCCATGGTCTGTGTTTGTGTTTTAATCTATGCCTGTTAGGACTTTAATTACTGTTTTTAAATTAAAATTGTGTTACCACTTCAGCACGTACACTTGCTTTTACCCCCGATATATCTTGAGTTGAACTACAGTGTGCTAGCAATAGTTTCATAATTGAAGTGCAAGGCTGTAGTATCCACACACCAGTTTACAGTTATTCGATAGGGTTTATTTTCCTTGAAGGCGCTCCCTCTGTAGAAACACCTTATTTAAAAAAGTTTAGTATGGAAGCAAATTAAAAAAAAATAGGGGTCTAAGATTTTTTTTTTTTTTTACATTTGGCTAGTTAATTTCGCTTACATTTTGTAGAATTAAGTGGATAATACTTTGTTTTAAATCAATGCACAGTGTACCACATGTTACATATTATTTATATAAGATGGTTGTGTAATTCTCCTTTGTACAAGGGATGTAGGAGGAAAGGCTGCCATATTTTTCGAACATTTTCTGGCCAATTGTCTTTCCTGACCTTTGGAAACAAGTTGTACATATATTTTAAACAAGGAGAGTATTTTTGATCCAATTGAAAATCTGTTTTCTTGTGAAATCTCTTCCCATATTGGGGAGAATTCAGGGGAGGGGTGTTCTGCTTTTTGACAATTTGTACCTGCTTTTCCGGTTTAAATAAAATATTGCCCTTTTTAGAAATCATGCCTTACTGTACCATTTGTGTATCTCTGAAAATAATTTATTTAGAAAAAAATATTTACATAATATACGCTTTGCACATTTTTTGTTTGTTTGGCTACAAAATATATTGCTCTGAAGCAATGCACTGTACACAAAATTCAGCACTTCACTTCTACATAAGTGAAAAACAAATAGTTTCACAAGCTAGTCAGTCAAAATTGATATATTCTACATACGGTATGTCTAGAGACGGTTACATAAATAAAAGCCATATCTGCAGTTTGTATTCCATAGGCATATAGAGACAGCAGTGTACGTGGTGTGGCCAGAAACACTAGCATGTGAGAACAAAGATTGGGTCACTCACTTCCCTTAAAAGGCACTAGGGGGCAGCGTTGCCTACATTGGCAGCTTCCGTGTCTTTGGGTCAAATAGTCAATGCTTTCGACCATTATACACTGCCTTGTGGCAACTCCCCCATTGCAGCCCTGGCCCATTCTGATCCCCGGTAGTCCACTTCAGCATGTACAAAGATATATATTTTTGTATATAAAGTAGTAGTCTGGTCTTATCTTCGGACAGCGTGTTCATAACCCTTCCTCCCATTCACAGGTGGGTTGTAATAATACACAATGTTTTGGCTGCAGTGGCGTTCTGTTCTCTCAGCGTTCCTGTTTTCTGGAAAGCTGTGTCAGTCTGCGTTGGTTGTCGATCACCTTCAAGTTCTGAATGTACTGCCGGGTGTGAGTGCCGCTCCGTAGGGGAAAGGAATGGTCCGAGTCTGGATGAGAGGAAGAATAGAAGGAAAATCAATCAGCGAGCAATAAATCAATCGATCAATGGAATATAATGGCAACAAATAAGCACACCAATCCTACACAGACTTAATCAAATTCTCATGTTCAACACACTTGCAACTCTGCAGTGATACTCCTGAAAACGCATTCGACTGCAGAATGAATTTATATAATAAACACAGGCTCACATGTGGATATGCGGATGGCAGGCGCCTCCAAGAACATTCGGTCAGCCAGGCCTTTCTGTGGAGACGAGGGCACTGGAGCGAGGAGGAGCGAGGAGGAGCGAGGAGGAGGAGGAGGAGGAGGAGAAAAGGTCAACATCCTGCCATGTCCTTCTAGGTAAGAATAGGTCGGTGACATCACACACAAACCTACACTTGTACAATCCTTGACCTTTCCCTTTCGCAATAACGATAAACTTTGCATTTGCTGGCATTCAGCTTACAAGTAAACAGTGCAGCAAAACAACAACACAAGAAGTACTGTATGTGTGTGTGTGTGCTGTAACCACGGCAGCAGAAGACGGAATCCAAGATCCAGTCAAGAAGGTGACTTTTTTACCGTAAGGTTGGCTTCTGCACCCGCTGACTATCTTCACCGTCTTGGCGATCATTCGCTGAAACAATGAGGGGAAAAGGAAGCTCGTCAAGCTAGTGCCATAATAATAACACTGGTGAGGGGCGAGATGTGGGTACAAGTTCAACTCTGGGACAGTAAGAAACAGTGGGGAACCCGTTTGAGTTCTCTGAGGATGTTTTGCCGTCGGCTTACCATCTTTTCAAAGTTGACCAGTTTCTCCGTGTAGTTCTTGTTTCCCTCGTGAATAAATGTCATGTCTGGGCAGGGATGGCAGAGAAATACATAGAATGAGTTACTTTCTGAACAAAAATAACGATTTATATGAGCTGCTGTTTATGTAAATCATGATCCAAACTTTTGGCATGTACACAGTCTAAGCCTCTTTCATTGGAATTGTATTGCACTCTATTTCATTTGTGTCATTGACCTTTAAAATGCCCTGTTTGCATGTAACACACACACACACACACACACACACACACACACACACACACACACACACACACACACACACACACACAC
>JAVQJS010020867.1:0-10872 GCA_036024795.1 Galaxias rostratus | reverse complement strand
GTGCTTATATGAAAACGATTTCAGACCACCAGCACTACTTTTAAAACAAAAATGTAAAACAGTACCTCGTGACAGTGTAATATGAAATAAGTTTATTTAAATAATTTAAGGAATATATGTTTTATATACTATTTTCTATACCTTAATTTAAAATAAGTACTTTTCTTATTCCAATCACGTTTCTGCCCCATGTCCAGAAGTAATTCAAATTGCTGATACATAAACACAGCTAGAATGTGATGTTGTAACACCTTCTGGGAGAAATGGGTCATGCTCCAAGTTATTCCTAAAAAGCAAAATGTTTTACTGATGAACTGTGTCACTGTGCCACATTGAGGCAAATTTACCAACTCTGTTCGTTTTATAGCGGACAGACAAAGGTTCCTTGTATTTTAAAAGTCGGCTACTGTCTGTTGGTTTATTTGTTTTACCAACTATTTAAGAAGAAATGTGAGCATACATTTGGACTGAAATTAAAAACCATGAAAAGACTTACAGAATGCGAAATTGATTATTATGTCATTGTTGTTGTTATATTCGCCGCTATTGATTATGTTTGCGATGCAGTTCGACTGCACATTGCTGGAAGTCGGTAGTTTACTTGAACTTGACACTGATGAAGGCGCCATCTTAGCATCTTGTTTCTGTTGAGGGAATGGGAAAGTTACCAACCTCGGACAAGTTACTGCTCCCTTGGCAGAACAGTGAAATATCGAAAAATAGTCTACCCCTATATGACATATACTCTATTATCACAACTTGGACACATGGATTTCTAGACGTAAATTATAAAAGTGAAGACTTATACTGCCCATTAAAAACGCGTAAAAAAGCGTGTCCTGATATCCCAAGTTTGCCAACAGCGCTGCGCAGCATCTAGTTTAAAGTTGCTGATTTATAAATACACAATCATCATTTAATATTTTCATGTGTTTAAATACTCTTATATATTTGGGATATGTGACTTTTCCCCGTTGAACCAATGGCACTAGTTTGCAATCAAATGTAGTTTATACACCTCCTCACGCATTGCCCTACCCCCATCTTCCTCGACTATCAACAGATTTAAGAATGTATTCAAATTCCCTTTCTCACTCTCGCGCAAGCGTACTACTAGAGTCGCCACTATTTTTTTCTGTTCACTCGTGCAGTTCAAGTTCTTCCTTACAGACCAGTGACGTCACATTACGGGGCAGGGTATTTCTTCACAAGCAGAGAAATCTGAGACACACGGTTGATGCATTCAGTATGAATTTGTTTTAAAGCAAAATGCCTCAGTAAAATGTTGGCCAAGCTGAATAAAGCAAATTGACGAACTTGATTTTGATATTTGAGAGAGGGGGTTCGAGCGATTCTTAAAGAAAGAAAAAAAAGAAATCCAAGAACACACAAAAAAGCCTTTTGAACAAATTCAATGGAATAGAATAGTCGCGTGTCACGTGGGATGAGTGGCAGCGGCGAAGTAGTTTCACACTGACCGTATACCATAAAATAAAAATAATATTAATAACCCTATAGCATACACCTCAATCTACAATATGGACTGTTAGGTATAACCGCCGTGGTTAAGTTGTATATTATTTGGGAAAATGTGCTGCTCGTTTGGCTACAGCCCAGAGTTCAGGCTACGCGAGTGTTCTGCACGATCCTATCTATTTACTGTCTGCCGTGTGTAGTCTATGCGGTCCTTGAAACTTGTATTATTGGATTGATTTAACTAGTCAACCCGCCCACTACCTTCCTCCTCCCCCATGCTCTTTCTCATCCTCATTGCATTTGCTGGCTAAGCAGGCGAGCATGGTCTAAGAGGATGAACCGACGCAAGCAGGTTCTGTCACGCAACTGAGTTTGCCAGATTAATAAACTGAAGTCGCTGGCAAAATTACACTGTTCGTGCAATCCCACTACAATCCTATAACGGAGTGGTCTAATTATTAATTGTAATCAGTTGTCGGTATCTAAGGCCACGTTCACAACAGCAAAAAGCAAACTAGGCTCATTATAAATACACAGGTGGTATAGCTGCATAGATGTCTTTGTGATTGTGATGAAGTATTCTAAATAGACGAGGAAGCGCCGGGTATTTGGTTTGATCTGAAAAATAATCCTCCAACTAAACAAAGTGGCTACACACACACACAAAACATTCTTATAAAAATATTTTTTCAATTATTCATTATAATTGGGTCATCAATTTGGTCAACAATATTGCAACCTAATGAGATATATACATTGAATACCGTAGGCAAATAAATGTTTAGGTATATATATATATATATATTCTTAAGAACTGATTAATACATATATATATATATATATATATATAGATAGATAGATAGATAGATAGATATACATAGATGTATATACATTATATGTATTAATCAGTCATTATGAATTAAAAAAACAAAAACTCGTTGGTCGTTGGCCAATCTGACCTGGTTAGATGGTTAGAGTGGCAATAACATTATTTCGTATGTACTTTGATAATCAGGCTGCACTAAATCTGCAAACTACAGACATCAACTAAATAATGCTTGCATGCCCTAAAGTTCACTGTGCCAATTGTTCATACATTTTTATTAACGGGGTTTTATGGCACACAAAAATAATAGTGGTAATATAAATGGGTCTGAAGAATCGTCAGATTATCAATATCATGTCTAACAGGAGACAGTGTTAATATCCCAACATCTGGGAGGGTGTCAAAGACGACGAATTTCTCATCAGCGCAAGCGTTAGAGTCAACGCTAATAGGTCCCACGAGTGTAATAGAGGCAAACGCTCACTCAGCAAAGCAGATGTTCAGCATTGGGACTCTGCGTTTGTCTTTTGACAGATAACACTTTAGAAAGTGTTAAATTAGCAATTGACTTACTCTTTCGCGCTTTGCACCAAAAGCAGTTATCCCCGAGTCAAGTGCTTATTATATGTTAAAGGTCAAAATGAGAAAAGAAAACGTAAGGTTTGGTCGGCCAATTATTTTTTAGGCCTACACAATAACAGCAGTCATAACAGACTGGTATAGTAGTCTTGCACTTTCCTAATAGATTTCACTAAGTACTAACCTCATTCCTTTCTGCAAAATCACTTGGGCTTTTTCGAAAGACTATTCACTATCCTTATAAAGTAACCATTTTTAGTCGTGCAAAATTAAGAACAAAATCGGAGGCCTTTTGGGGTTATTGAAATATATTGATATTCATTTGGAAAGGATTCAAAGATTGAAACTAGTTGTGTGAATGTATTTTACACATGCGCAAATATGTTGTTTAACATCAGAAAACTCCCGTTAAAGTTCTGTCTTGTAACAACACCACCTGATCAGATTATAATCCAACACCACCAAGTTTAAAAGGACATGTGCACAGTGAAACAATATACTGGAGACTTCAACATCGCATGCTGTGTATTCTGAAAAACAAAATGCTACTTGATGGGTATGCCATTCAAATTTTCTTGACAACCATTGAATTTTTTAGGGGCATGATAGTCCTGAAAAATGTAAGATTATCAATTGGAAAACGTTGACGGTTAGATTAAACGTTTTTGTTTTTTTTATAAAAAAGCCATATAATTCAGTACCTTCCAAACTGTCTGATGGTGTTAGTAAAAAAAGAAAAGAAAAGAAGACTGCTTTAAGGCTTTGAGAATGCAGTTTAATGTTTCAAATGCCAAAACACGGGCATACTCTACATTGATCCCCTGGATGTGACCTGGGGAAATCTTCACTGTCTATTAAATGACCCCATGACTGTTTATGTATTAGGTTCATAGGATAAAATAGGGCCATAATTGCATGGAAAAACAAGGATCTTCATCTCACAAATCAGTAACCAGCCCAGATGGAGTATCTCCATGCTGATCAATTAAGGCAAGTGTTCATTATGCTCAGTAAATATAGTATTCATTGCTCAGTAAATATTAAATTATTAGAATCTGGAATTGCATTACTTTATTTAATCAAGGGGTTCAATACTATTTGCTTGATACTGATATAGAAAAAGCCCCTGGACCAGGAACCATATTACGATTGTAAACAAAATAAAATAAAAAATCACGCCTACACAATAGACATTGGCTATGAGACAAAACAGAAATACAACTGCAAATGATAACGCATGTCCTCACCAATATTTTCCTGATCTCAGCCCCTTGGTCAAATAGATCTTGAAAATAAAGAACCTTGCAAATGCCGGGGTCTAAGACATATAAAGGACCAGGCAGATGACCGGGTCTAAGATATATACATCTGCAGGCCTCTAAATGAAAGCATTGGTGCAGAGCCCCTGTCTCAGCACCCCAGTAAAGTTGGCACATAACTCATCCTGGGCAACGCCGGCAAGCACACCAAGTGCACACATACGGAGGGCGAGGATTGAGATCGTGAGGAGGGGAGACTGATTGAACTTACCAAATCAGACTGACAAAAAAATGTACTTAGCACCTCAGGTTATGCAGCATTGCAGATATGTGTATTGAGAGAGATTATTGTTTAAAACGCCAGAGAATTTGCATAGACTCTCATTCCCAACTCAAAGATTTATTGTCAGTTTTCCTTATAGAAATCATAGAACAAAAAGGAAGTAAGAGATACTCGCCACCCCCCGTCCCCCCTTCAGGCTATTACTGTGTTCTTGACAACTTTCCATGCCAACAAAAGAGTGACAATACATTTTATTCACTACTTAAAGTTGAATTTTTCCAAAATCCCCGGATCAAAACCGTGATTGTTTGTCCCTCTGGATTTTTCCTTTTCGTAATTCTGGTAAAACAAACAGTGAGGAACGGAGGTGGGGGGGGGGGGGGGACAGGTACGAAGGCTCAGTGCGGTGATCGGGGGATGGGGAGGCCAGGTGCTGGCGGAAATTGCCAGGCTATTGCCAAAGCGACCTCATGCCAGGATAATGCAAGGGCCATAGGTGTCCCCGAGCCAATCCCAACCCTCATGCTGATAGCCTTTCAGTGCCTGTGGGACAATCTCTCAAGTAATTGCTTTTTCCTGTTTCAAACCTCTGCTTTGGACCGACCTGGAAGGAACAAAAGAAGAAACACTTTGTTTTGGCCAAGCATTGCAGAAGTGCCCAACGACATTTTAGCCATTCTCATTAACCGAATGGTATCCTTTTGTGTAGGCTAACATTGCAGCCTTGTCTTCTGGTGCTTGTTTGATCGTCCTTAGTATATGACTTAGGAATAGGCAACAAAATGAACCTGTTTTTGTGAATCTACCACTATGACTAAAGTATAGGCCTTCATGTTGGTTTTTCAAAACTGTCTTTAAAAAAACTGCAGATTTTTCTTAAAGATAACAAGAGGTATATGCAAGCAAAAGATATTTGTCAACTTCAAAATCTATTTTGTTTCACGTTCTTCAACTTTGAGACATTCTATCCATCCACAGGTATGATGACCCATGACCAAATTATTTTCTATAGGAGGGAATGCAATGCAAAACAATTGCCACCCCTTTTCCCTACAAAATGCCAAAGTCTTCGAAGTTGCTCACATATTTGCTACGATATTTGAGACTGTTGTTCTCATTCGTTCCTATGACAACCATACATTCAAAGATGGTTAATTGGACCATGGGTGTTTAAAGTTATCAAATTGTTTAATAATCGACAATTAAAACGTGTTTTATAGTTTGAATTGCATGTTCCAATAAAATTGATAAAATGATTAAACATTATAAGTAGGCAGATTGCATATATTCCTCCACTATGAATGTAAGCAAGCGGTGCTTGAAGGCCGGCAAAATGTGTGCAGTAGACAAAAGGTTCAAACGTGACAGACAGCCTTCCCGTCAGTGCTTTCTAAATCTCCCAAAAGAGAAACAGTACCGCCGTGCATCATGTTATTAACGATTCACTTGCCAAGTCGTTTAGGATCTCAAACAAAATGAATTTCAAGTAAACCTCAATCATGCACCGACCCATTTCCCAACGGTCTATTGTCTGTCTGCGTCGGCCTTGGGGCTTCAAATTTAACACAACTTGTAACCAAGGATCAGAGTAAGTTTTAAAAGTTGGCATTAACAATTCAACCGTGGTATAAAGGCAAAAAACAAGGTCCGATGGAACAAACATAATTAAGATATGCATCGATTAAGTAAACTCATTAATATAATATTTGTCCCTGTTTCTTGTAAAGATACATTTGGGACACGGATGTCAAACTACTCCGTGAACCTATAACATTTATAAAATGAATGATATCCGTTAAATTTTCGTTTATTGTCGGACATTCTGCACGGAAAACAGTGTGCACAGGCCAGAACATAGGATTAATAAGGCTTACAAAATGTTTTCATTCTGCCTAAAAATGTCCGCTGTCTTAGTTTTTTGCGCTCGAAAATCTTTCATTTGTATTGTTTACGTCAAGAGCAAGTGGTATTTATGTGATATTGTAAGCAATTGCTTCGGGATCTTTGCGTGTTGGATCTGGCTCTGAGGTAGCATACTGAAAGATCAAATTAGCAAGTTCACTCACACCACCAGAGATGTTGCTGTAACTTCACTGTGATAATATCACAAATCATCACAACATTTTATCCCAAAAAATATTTTAAATCAAATTTGTTATGTTGTAAAGAATTTTTTTATAGCATCATTTAAACATCCTTACATTATAAATACCCACTCATTAGTTAAAGTTCTGTGAGGTTCAATTGCTATTTCATATAGTGTGCCTGTCAAATACCCAGTTTAATTTACCTCATCTGCAGAATGATTTTTTGCTGTATTACCTAAATAAGGTGAAATCCGGGACATGCAGACTCTGGGCTGGTTGTCGGAGTCAGTGAAGTGTGAAATTGCAACACCAGACAGCCAGCATAATAGCTCAGAGGGGGCCTAATGTTCCTGTTAAATTCACAGAACATTTTTATAATGGCCAAATTCAAAGAGGGGTGGGGGGGGGGGGGGGGGTGGGGGGGAAAAAAATATATAGATTATGCTGTGGACGGTTCAGTCCTTGTTTCTGCCTGTCCTTTTTCTGTGCGGACGCTTTCTATATGTTCATTTGTGTCTTTTATGAAGACTCAGTGCACTAAAAGGACGCTGACCCTAAGTGCTCGTCGTGAAACAGGAATAATATGGCCAGTGTAATGGCGTATCAGCCCCTGCGTCCCTCAGTTATAATTTGGACCCTTTAGAAACCTGCCATCAGCAACAAACGGCCCGGCGTGTCAGCGGAGGAAGAGACAGAACAATTAAAATGAATCACCGAGTGCCGTTAAGTTTCCGCTCCAGTCCACCTGGCACACCACTGCACAAAGCCTGTGTGCGCATACTCCGACCGAACGGCAAACACACACATTTATACACTCACTGATATACAGCCACACACACACACACACATCCAGCCATCTACACCAAACAACTACACCCACCATGGCTGGACACAACGCAACACGCAGTCAAACACAACATACAGAGACATCCACACACACGCACACAAACACACCCCCACACCCACACACACACACACACACACACACACACACACACACACACACACACACTTCCAGGCATCTACACCAAACAACTACACCCACAATGGCTGGACACAACGCAACACACAGTCAAACACAACATACAGAGATGTGCACACTCACACCCTCATTCGTGCACAAACTCCAATCAGACCCCGGCATGCGTGCCCACACAAAAACAAACACAAAAACACAGTTGAGACCCTTCTCGTGGTGACATGCTGAGAGAGGGCATTCGGTCCGGCGTTGTTTACACAAAGTTTAATAGTGGCTTCACATAGTTCACATCACTTTAAGTAGCATTGTGCTCCGAAGAGCTACAAATGGCCGGCCTGTGTTCCCCGAACGGGCCGTCTGGGGCTCAACCTCCCTCCGGCTGGAGTCATTGTCTCGGGTGGTCCGAGTGCTCCCCCAGCCTCTGGAGCGACTCGGAGCGCGACACCTCTCCACCTACACCGTACTCACGCTGTACCGTCAATGCACCTGGCTGGGTTCAGGGGTCACACTCCTCCGATCTCTAGGAAAAGCGTGGGGGTGAGGGTACGGAGGTGGGACTGTAACTCAGCCATGGATTCATTGAGAAGACGGCTAAATAAACATCAGCCTTTCGAAAGGGGCGGTTAAAAAAAAAATGGGGGTCACAGCTGAAAAACATTGAGATGAATCTGTGTCCTACATTAGTTTGGTCCATGTTACCGAAATCTTCTTTGACTGGAGGCAAAAGCCACTAATACTGATTTGACCTACCAGAGCAATATTTAAAAACCTTAAAAAATAGTGATAACTATTTGATGAAAAAGGGGGCCGTTTTGAGGTGAACAAGTAAAAATAAATCCTGTAAAAGTAATGCAATATGCAGTATTGAACACGTTATCAAGGCAGTACCTTAAATTAATGACAAAAAGTGTTGAATAACGTGATAAAAAAACGCTTGTAGTCAGCCCTCAAAACAAAAAAGCACAAAAGCAAAGAGCAATGAAGGGAGGGGGGTCAAATCCTGATCCTGTTCCTGTACTTTGTACTTAATAGCATTTTGATATTAAGACATGACAAGAAGACAATCACAACAAAATCCGTCTAAACTTTAAAACAAAAATTAAAGCTTTTCCCCTCTGGACTCGTATGTCAGAAAGTTAACAAAAAAACCAACAACAAAAAAACACCTGACTAAAAGCGGAGGAATACAAAGTGTTCTTAATTAGTGTGATTTTAGGATTTTAGATTTGTTTTGATGAGTTTTTGGGCAGCAGACGGACTTTTGGCTAAGCGTTCGAAAGAGCAGACAGACAGACAGACCGTCCAAGCGGTTTAGCCTTGTTTAAAATTATTAATCCACCTCTAATTCCAGCTGGCCCCCTAAAGAATAGGGCCCTATCAAAAAAAATCAGCGCCTTCATTGTGAGTTGCGGCAGAGGGGGACGGGGCGTATTTTATATGCTCCAATCAGTTTCTAGAGATGGGGTGATTAAGGAAAGAAACCCAAGCCCCCCTTTCAACAGGGAATAACGGAATCATTAATTCTCCATTAATTTTCCCGACTGGATATTCTGCCACAAACAACGTTCTCACACGGGGGAGAAACAGAGCGACAAGTGTTCCACGCTTTCTTTCGACGCTAAGGAACATTTTGTGAACGTATCGCTCACGATGTAAAGCTCGGTAAAGCCCAGAAGGCTACTGACAAGGGGGAGGGGGGCAGGGGGGGCGACGGGAGCCATACCTGACAGATGTTAATGTGCCTCCGAGCGTCTGGCAGTGATTAAGACACCTCGGTTTGCGAGCTCACAGGAGCCGCCAAGACGAGGCACACCCTGGCCTCGTCGAGGCACACACAAGCCCCGCCGAGGCACACACAAGCCCCGCAACTCTTAGCCCCAAAAACCCAAACCGTAGAGAACTTCATGGGGTTCCAGGCCAGCTTGCCCGTCGCCATAGTTTGTAGACCTACGACCAGGGGCAGCGAAGGGGGCGGGACTATGGAGGATAAAGCCAAACTTCTTACATGGTTCAGCCCCCATCACCCCCGATGTAAATATCCAGCCATAATAACATCTACTCTACACACAAAAGATTAATATGGTGCTGGTAAGGGGCATGCGTGTTTCATTGAAAAACAAGCCGGGACCTTGTCAGGGCTCATAACATCAACACCCCACACACACACACACACACACACACACACACCCACACACACACACACACACACACACACACACACACACACACACACACACACACACACACACACACACTCGTTACACACAGAAACAGAGCAGCCCTTCTCTCATAGTAACTCTAATGTAATGTAAATGCAGAGAGAACAGTGGACACAGAGCATTGTAATGTAGTCTAATGTAATGTAATGCTGAGATAACACTGGACACATGTAATGTTTCTGATGAGCTGTAATGTAATCTAATGTAACCTAATGTAATGTTCAGAGAGTACTGGACCCAGTTTATAGTAATATAATCTATTGCAGTCTATTGTAATGTAAATATTGAGAGAGCAGTGGACACAGTCCATTGTAATGTAGTAATGTAATGTGTAATGTAATCTGTTGTATTGTAATGTAATGTAATCTAATGTGAGGTAGTGCAGGGAGAACTTACAGGCTCACAGTGGCACTGGACACAGTGCATTGTAATGTAGTAATGTAATGTGTCATGTAATCGGTTGTAATGTAGCGTAATGTGAGGTAGTGCAGGGAGAACATACAGGCTCACAGTAGCACTGGACACAGTCCATTGTAATGTAATCTGTTGTAATGTAATGTAATGTAACCTAATGTGAGGTAGTGCAGGGAGAACACACAGGCTCACAGTAGCACTGAACACAGTGCATTGTAATGGAGTAATGTAATGTGTAATGTAATCTAGTTCAGGGAGAACATACAGACTCACAGTAGCACTGGACACAGTCCATTGTAATGTAATCTGTTGTAATGTAATGTAACCTAATGTGAGGCAGTGCAGGGAGAACATACAGGCTCACAGTAGCACTGGACACAGTGCATGACCCCAAAGGGCTCTCCAAGGTCAGGGTGCCACATATCCTCAACAGAATAGAACCTTCCTCCGAACGAGCAGCCTGGAATACAAGGTCAAAGGTCAGATCAACTGTTTGGTCGGGAAGCTGATTTTATGAAAATAAAAAGGATTCTCTGTCTCTGTCTGCCTCTCTCTCTCCCTCTCTCTCTCTCTTTCTCTCTCTCTCTTTCTAACCCTCCCCCCCCCCTCTCTCTCTCTCTCTCTCTCTCTGTCTCTCTGTCTCTGTCTCTGTCTCTTTCTCTGTCTCTGTCTCTCTCTCTGTCTCTTTCTCTGTCTGTGTGTTTGCCACTTTGCTGTGTACGGTGAGGTCTTTCTGTTGCCTAGCTACCT
>JAVQJS010020848.1:0-13610 GCA_036024795.1 Galaxias rostratus | reverse complement strand
CCCCCTGTCACAACACAAAATAACCACAATTTGTCCCAAAAACCCCAAAATTGGAACAACCAGGACTTTTTCCTTTGTTCCGACCCCCCCCCCCCCCCAACAAGTATATCACAAGCGTTCCAGCAAAACCTCAAGGAGGGAGAGGGATTACATTTTCTGATCCTAATCCTATGAGTATTTTCCATAAATCAATCCTGCTAGCAGCCTGCTAGAACTAATTTGACAAGGCATCTGCTTGGGACAGACAAAGCCAAAAAGAGCTGTGGGAGAGACAACACCCGTCAGCTTGCATCAGTAACCAAGTCTCCTGCACCCTTATAATTACACTGTCCGAAAGGACTCGTTAGTGGTTGACAAAATGCAGTTACGGTATCATGTTGCTCCCAGCTGCCATTTAAACACAAGTTACTGTTCTGGCCAATGCATGTCGAGAATACGTTATGTAGTAATATGAGTGTCCTAATAATCTACTCCATCATTGTGGTCTGTACGGTTTTGTTATGAATCTGAGCAATACCACTAGGATGCATCCTTGCAACTACACGTGTCAATGCAATTTGTGCTGTTAAACACACAGACAAAGGAGTCTCTATAAGATGTGCTGCTTACCCACTACAAGGCCACACTCAGGGCAGATCATGTCCCCCGCTCGGTAGTCCTCCACCAACAAGGCATCTGGGTGGTTAGGACATTGCACCTTTGGAAGGGCTAAAGCATCTCCGCTGCCAAGGGAGGAAGGGAGAGCAAGAGACAACAGAAGTCACATGAGAATGACCTAGGAAGGAATCATCTTGCCTTATGTCTAGGAGTCACATGGATTACTCATACAGAGAACACCTCAAGACTGTTAGCCAACATATTTTAAAAAGTTTCTTCCTTGAGCATTAACAATTAAAACGATTGCTTTAAACTGGCCGAGAAAATATATTTATTTAAAATATATTTGCGTACTGATAAAATGTTGCCCACAGATTACCCACCCAAGCAGGAGCAGGACAACAATTCTATAATTTGCCAACAGACTCATCAGCTAGTCCTTATAAATCTTCGAAAGTGAACAGCCATCATGACAACAATCCGACAAATCTGACGCCGGCAAAAAAAAGAAAGAAGCTGCAGCTCAAAAAATCACTGCTGTTATGTGGCCGAAACGCCAGTTTCAGTCATGATGTGGCGGCCAACACTTGAACCTTGAAATAGGGGAAGTTTGTCGGATTTAGTCTAGTCAACAGAGGTCTGCGGAAAAACGGATTTACGAAGTTTGTCCATATCAACAAAAAAAACAATGACACTTTACTTCGAAAGACTACTGCTAAGAAACATGAAATATGCCGTTTCGTTTCTTCATAAAACAAATATAACTGAAGAAGTTAATGTTACTAAGCTTAAACTACCCAAGAATAGCAACCTGGAGTTACTGACATTCTGCTTAAAGACACCTCCAGCATTATTGAATAATATTATTCAGAGAAAGCGCCCTCAAGATAGACATAATAAAACTATTGAGAGCATAACATGACAATGGCGGAATATCCTCCAAAAAAATCTAAAGCAGTGCTAACCGTTTAGCACAGCTAAGCTAGCTAGCCGAATAACGCAGTTGTTTACATAGCTTGCCAAAGACAAAATGAGATTGACTATCCACGATTTATGCAATCAAATCTCTTTTAGAATCACAGCTTTAGTGAATACTACAAATGCAAATAAAGACGTACAAAACGCTTATGACAGCATCCAGGTTATAACTGAGTAAGTTATTACAAACCGGCTTGTTGACGCCATGTTACTCCTTTCGTTCTTGGTCCCCTCAGACGTTGCAAACACAATGGCCCCTTCTAACCCCGTATTTGTTTTTTTTTAGCCCACGTGTTCACTTGAGGACGGGCTGAAGTTAGGACCAAACTACACACAATAAAACAACGCATATTCGATGACCAGACCTACTTGCATTTTGACAAGCATTAATATAGTTGAATGTGGTTTTACTATGATGTTTCTTGCTTTTTAGCTAACTTTTACTTTTTACATTGTTATTTTAGGGTTTGGGATCCCAAAACAAACCAGTAAGATTAGTGTTTGGGTTATCTATTTTTTTGTGTTTGTTTTGGTTATCTCTCTCAATCTAATCAATCTATCGCCAGTCATGTGCTTAAAAAAAAAGATGGGAAAGAGAAAGGTGAGATTTAGACTGGTTTTATTTTTGACAGGTCTAATTGTCTTTCGTCTGCAAACCAAAAACTATAAATGAGGCTATTTGAGAAGAGGCTTAAATAGTGAGAAGTTTAGGCAACAATGGTATAAGAGTGTATGTATTAAGTAGATATCAGTGATAAAATGTTTGAAACACCATATTTTTTATCTTTTATATTTTTTATTCTTTGTCTTTTGGAGATTTATAACAAAATAACAAAAACAAAGTTTTTGTTATCAATAACATTTAGCATTCATTTATCCAGAGTTAATCAAGAGTCAAATATGCAGAAATATTTTTCTTTTTTTATCTTAGACATCTTTACAGTGTGATCAGCCAATAGACGCAACTCACTGTAAGGAGGCAGACTGCCTCATGAAGCAGTCACTGATTGTATTGTCTCTTTTTTGTGTCAGCCTGTTCCTTTTGTGCCAGTCTGTCTTTGTGACCCTAACCTCTCTCTTTTCAAACCCAACCCACCAGGCACTTGACCTCTGAAGAACCGCAGATAAACAAGAAGATAGTTGTTTCACTAAACTGGTAAGTTCCGGCTGCAGTATCAGGGCCGGTTAAACGTTAGCCATAGGACATACAGCACATTCAACAAAAGATTAATAACGTATTCTAGAGCATTGAACTTTAACATTGTTTTTGATGAATCACGCCTAGAAATATATCATTGATGAAGGACCACAGTTTTTTTTTATATGCTCAGGACAGAATTCAAAGACTTGGCGGCTGTGAACATCCTGGCCCTCTGAAACAACAGCAGGTGGAGCTATAGCCAAAGTGCCTTAGCAAATTTCAAAGCCTTTTTCATTGGCCCTGGCAAATAATTAATTTATCCAACATTTATTAATATGTACCCACACAGAATGCTGCATGAACAGAATTCATATGGTTTGTACCAAACGTAATCATTTCTTTTTGAATGTGTTACTCTGAGGCCTGCATTTGAAGACACACAATGTCAAGTGTGCAAATCTTTCCCAGTAAACCGCAGGTTTGGCACAGTGATATTTTCACACACAGGCTGAGTATCCGTCATCGACAGGATGAGCCACCATCATGCAACAGTTGCTAGAATTGGATGCTCTCGGGAGTTTGAATCCCTGTGGAATCTGCAGTCAGTTTGATCCTCGGCCCATAGACAGCTGCAGTCAGAGAATTAACATGAATAAAAGCTTAACCCAATCATTTTACAACTAGAAATTCTACTATGAGGTTGGCCTTTTTCACTGTTGTAGCTAGAAGCTATAGGTAATGGATTAGTGATTGACTTAAGCGATTCTGTTGAACTTGTACAGAATTTTTTTTGCTAGACCTTGGTTAAATTCAAACTGGACCCATTCTGTGCATACTATCTCTATGGTGATCGTACTCATTATTTAAAGAACGGTAGAAACATGAACAACATGCCATAATGAATTAGATTACAACGTCACGTGTACCCCCCCCCCCCCCCGCCATGTAAATATGACACAATAACATAGGCCTGAAAGACCGCAACATAATAGAAAAAGCAACACATTACTATTTTTTGGGCTGTCAGAATTCTACCAAAAAACATAGCGGCAGTAATGTAGTGCTTTTAGCACTAGTCATAACTTGCCAAGGAAAACCAATGAGTTTTAGCTTTTTTGCAGCACGGCAAACATAAATCATTTATACAAATGTGTTGGGCCACATTGGTACTGTTCCCAATATTGTCCCACACTAGAACAGAGCCGAAATAACGGGATAACTAACGATGAGCCTGTCCATTCTGTATAATTAAAATAATGCATGCTATCTGTTCAATATGGTAAACTGCATATTTTGAAATATAAAAGTAATAATAAGGACATACATCCATGACACTTTGCTTACTGTGAGCTTTTAACCAATTGTAAACAGGGTGACCTAGACACTAAGGAACATCTGACTTGGTCTGAGTGAATCCTTACGTCCCTGGGAGGCCGGCACTAATTACATGTTTGCTCCACCCACCCGGGAGGTTCTGTGCATGGCGCCGGGTTACCACTTCCATCGCCACAGGCACTACCACAATACCACAGCCTGTATAAGCCCACCAAACCCTCCATCACCCAAACCCACCCACCATATGTCCCAGAGTCAGATTTCTGTAACTGTGTGACACCATCTGCAGTGCTAGAATCAGGGCAGTGTGTTATATAATCAGGGTCATTATAGGGCTTAGTGTGTGTGTGTGTGTGTATGTGTTTTAACCTAGTCTCACATAGAGAACTTTTAACAAAATGTATCAAGTCATGTTACCCTCCTATAATGACATGGTATTAAATGTAAAAAAAGAAAAAACATATTAAAAATCATTTTCTGTGAACGGTTCATACACCTGACAAAACAACATATGGAATAGGACATTTCCTCATAATTTATGTCTCTATTTTCACTTCCAAAAAGAGCGCAAGGGTTAAGCTTGTGTAAGAGTAGGAAGAAGCACACCATTTCCCCCCCTCATATCATCTGGCCTGGACCGGTTGAAACCTGTATCATACTCTGGAGACACTCCACGCTGTGCATCGGTGCAGCAAGCAACCGGATCCAGACTTAGCTGGAAATCCAGCCAGAGTATGTCTTGAAGCCACCAACAGTATTAGATGCATGTAACTTTGGAATTACATTCATTACCTATGCGGATACAAAAGTTGAGAATGACAAACACCCACGCACACACACAGCGCGACATAGAAAGAAGGAGGAGGGTAGGGAGAGAGAGATAGAGAAAGAGAGAGAGACAATATACTCATTATAAGTCACCAGCTAAAGCGCAGAGCATGTTACAGCAACGTCTCAGCTAGACAGCTCTTAAGCAATAATTTTTCTAGGCCTAGTGGTGCAAAACAGTTACAACATATTAGTTAAAGGAACAAACACCAGCGCCTTTATGGACGTATTTCTGAAAACCTGGGTAGTTATTTAATATCAGAGGCACAGCACATTATGGTCCATGCCCCAATTTCCTGATTATCTTTACTCGCCCAAGACATTAAGAGAAGCATGTTAGTTAAAGATAAGCACATTGCGTTTCCCGGACGTTGATCTATAGGTCTACCTCCAATGAGAGACGCCCGGTAATTGCACCAGCTACCGGTTCCATGTTGAACGGACCACCCTTTTCTTCGAATTACGTGGATACGGAGGACGATCTGCGCATATTCTCTACGCCCCGGGCGGGCTAGTGTGTCTCAGGTATGAACGATGTAGCCTGCAGTTGGACCGTCACGGACAAATGTTGAGGATCGTACCCCCGGCAGTTATTACGTGGATATTTGTTTTATGTAACCGCGATGATTCGAGACTACAATGACATGGGACACTGGAGTATAGGCTAAATAAAGCATTTATTATTAAAGATAACGCCATCAAGATAGTAAGTATGGTGGTTTGATGTTTCTTTTAAGCAGAGGGCATGTTGGCGTATTGTTTCATATATCTTTTTTAATGGTATTTGAACATTTAAAGGAAGTAAGACTAAAAGGAATAAACAAGCAGACAGTGCATGGTATCAACATTTAACGTCTGGCGCATATTAAGAGGCAGTTACCAATGTTAGTTACAGCTTAAGTCACCTGACCTCGATAACCAAAAACTTCATGTTCAGCAACATGTCAGACCTGAACAGTTTATCTGACATTTCGGAATGGTCATAACTGTATACATTCTAAGTAGATTTTTGTTTGACTGCATTGCCGCTTCTTTATAGAATCTTAAGCTTGCGTGTCTCTACCCTCCCTCCCCTAAGGTCAATGATGATGACTCGCAGACATACTGTATGTCAGTGATCTCAGATGTTGTCATCTTGGCACAAAAAATAATATCTATATCGGTCACCTCCGTCTAACTTTCAAAAGAACTGGGGCCTGCAAACGTGTTAAAATATATATGCCCACCACCCTGTCTAAACGGCGTTAAACAGGCTTTAAGCAAAATAAAAGTATTTGTAATGATTAACAGGACTTATCGACTTTGATACTTTTCACCAAAATGGCAAGGTGATGAAGGGAATAGGCTACATACTAATTTATTAAGTAGAAGTATAGGCTAAAAGTCTCTTTTTATATATTCTGCTGTAAAGTAATAGGTTTTATGTTTTACATGGAAAATGATATAACATCTCCACATTATCAACATTTTAACATGTTTTTGTTAATAAATTAAAATAGGATTTTAGTCCGTTTTTTTTTCTGTGCGAAAGACAAGTGAAGGATAGAACAAAGAGCAGCACCGTGCCACCCAGGAAGTGGCAATTGCAAGAAAGCGAGAGAAAAAGAGAGAGAGAGAGAGAGAGAGAGAAAGAGAGAGGGGGATACACTTAAGTGAGTTATGCAGGTAATGTTATACTGTTTGTTACACAGAGGAGTTTAGACATTTCTCCAATGGTTAATAAGGATTTAGAGAACAACTTGATCTTTCTTAAGGACAATTTTACTCTGGAGCAGGGGGGAAAAGAGGGCTCTCTTAGTATTGCTTCTCTAAATTAAACAGATGCATGCTAAAGTCTCAGTGGCTTAACAAAGTTGGTGGACTAGCATCACATATCTCTCACTGCAGGGCGAGTGTTCACATGTTGTAACTGGTTGGGATCTAAGACTTTTGTCTTCACTCTCCAGCTGCCTTTTCTGACTGCCAAATAAACGTTCATGCCATTGTGTGTTGACGAGATAAGGCAGATACTGAAACAAATGTTTTCAATGCTGTGCCAAAGTGTGTTTGTGTGTGTGTGTGTGTGTGTGTGTGTGTGTGAGAGTGAGGAGGGGGTCTTGTCCTTGTTTTTGTGTTTGTTTTAAAAATCAGTTAGAAAGCAAGTTGTTTAAGTGCAAGATTAAAATTGTATTGATACGAGTAACAAATAATAACAAATGATTACAAGTAATACCTATTTCAAAAGTAGTTTAGTGTAGTTTTTTTCCGTTGCCAACTGCCTTAGTCACTTCCTTTTTTTTTTTGACGATTCAAGCTGGTTATTATTATAATGAAACTGCCCTCTGTCTTGTGTCTTGTTGCAGTAATGTTTACCCTCACAGAGGTCGCTTCTCTAAACGACATCCAGCCAACATACCGTATCCTGAAGCCATGGTGGGACGTCTTCATGGACTATCTGGGGGTGGTAATGCTCATGCTGTCCATCTTCGCCATGACCACGCAAATCACCAAGGACCAGGTGGCGTGCCTGCCCTGCCTGGAGGAAGTAGACATCGTCATGGTGGCCGGAGGTCAGAGAGCTACTACGACACAAAGTCCCCAGTCACCTGTTGCAGCTGCCGGGATGTCACTGGCATCTGCATCACCCACGGTTCCTAAAGACTTGCCGGATAGCGCCGTGCACGAAATGCATGTCACAAACCAACACACTGCTGTTAACAAAGAGGTATACCCTGGGCAGCCTCCGCCTACAGGAATAAGAACAAACCTGGACTATCAACAATATGTTTTTATTAACCAAATGTGTTACCATGTTGCCTTGCCGTGGTATTCTAAATACTTTCCCTACCTCACCCTCATTCACACCCTTGTACTCATGGTCAGCAGTAATTTCTGGTTTAAATACCCTAAAACGAGCTCGAAGATTGAGCACTTTGTGTCCATTCTGGGCAGGTGCTTTGAGTCTCCCTGGACTACCAAGGCTCTGTCAGAAACGGCTTGTGAGGACTCTGAGGAGAACAAACAAAGACTGACTAGTGCTTCTACAGCACCTAAACAACTTTCACAGGAGGGCAAAGACGACCCCTCCACGCCCATGCTTGGGAATCCCGCAATGAAATTCTCTGCAGATAAACCAATCACAGAGGTCCCCAGTTTGACCATCTTGGACAAAAAAGATGGGGAACAGGCTAAAGCTCTTTTTGAGAAAGTGAGGAAATTCCGAGCACACGTAGAGGACAGCGATTTTATCTACAAACTCTATGTTGCCCAGACAGTGGTCAAAACCTTTAAGTTTATTTTGATATTATCGTATACTTCCACTTTCATGGTGGCTATTGATTTTCGCCACGTATGTGAGCCTGATATTAAACACCTGACCGGATATAAACAGTTTTTCTGCACCCACAACATGGCTTTCATGCTGAGGAAGCTACTTTTTAGCTACATGGCCCTTATAATGATATACGGGATGGTGTGCCTGTACTCTCTTTTCTGGCTATTTAGAAGACCCCTAAAAGAATACTCATTTGAGAAAGTCAGAGAGGAGAGCAGCTTTAGTGACATTCCTGACGTGAAGAATGACTTTGCGTTTCTATTGCACATGGTGGACCAGTACGACCAGCTTTACTCGAAGCGGTTCGGAGTGTTCCTCTCCGAGGTGAGCGAGAACAAGCTGCGTGAAATCAGTCTGAACCACGAGTGGACGTTTGAGAAGCTGAGGCAGCTGGTGACTCGAAACGCACAGGACCAACAGGAGCTGCACCTCTTCATGCTCTCTGGCCTCCCCAACGCGGTGTTCGATCTCACCGATCTGGAAGTGCTTAGACTAGAGCTCATCCCGGAGGTCAGGTTCTCTGCCAAGATCTCACAAATGACCAACTTGCTGGAGCTTCACCTCTGTCACTGCCCGGCCAAAGTGGAGCAGACTGCGTTCGGCTTCCTCCGAGATCATCTCCGCTGCCTTCACGTCAAGTTTACAGACGTCGCCGAGATTCCTAACTGGGTTTATTTGTTGAGGAATTTGAGGGAGCTCAACTTGGTGGGTAATTTGAGTTCGGAAAATAACAAAATGATAGGCCTCGAGTCGCTCCGTGATTTGAGACATCTTAAAACGTTATATTTAAAGAGCAATTTAACCAAAATTCCGTCAAACCTCACTGAGCTATCACCACACTTAATTAAACTGGTGGTGCACAACGACGGCACTAAGCTATTAGTACTTAACAGCCTAAAGAAAATGACAAACCTATCAGACTTAGAGCTACACAATTGTGAACTGGAGAGGATTCCACATGCTATCTTTAGCTTAAACAACCTCCAGGAGTTGGACCTAAAGTCCAACAATATCCGTACCATAGAAGAAGTAATTAGTTTTCAGCACCTCAAGAGGTTGACTTGCCTCAAACTTTGGCACAACAAAATCATTACCATTCCCGCCTCCTTTGGTCAAGTCAAGTCTCTGGAGTCCCTCCACCTGTCTCATAACAAACTGGAGACCCTTCCCCCAGCCCTGTTCCACTTGCCCAAGCTGCGACACCTTGATCTGGGCCACAACTCCATCACTGTGATCCCGCCGGACGTGGGCCTTCTTCAGAACCTCCAGCACTTTGCCATCAACGCCAACAAAGTGGAGTCACTGCCCAAGCAGTTGTTCAGATGCAACAAGTTGAAGGTGCTGTGTCTGAGCCACAATGGCCTCACTCTGCTGCCCGAGGCCATGGGCCAGCTGGTGCAGCTCACTCAGCTGGAGCTGAAGGGGAACTGTCTGGACCGCCTGCCGGCGCAGCTAGGCAACTGCCGCCTCCTGCGTAAAAACTGTCTCGTTGTGGAGGATCACCTCTTTGACACTTTGCCTGTGGATGTGAAAGAGAGCCTCAGTCGTGAGACTACTCTGTCCTTTGCGAGTGGCTTGTAGCACAAATTGTCAACAGCATACAGGCAGCTCTCTGGCACACACACAGGAGCATTAGGCTCTTATTTTGTGGGGGTAGAGAGATAGGTTGGAATTTATACCATTTTGTTATTCACCAAAGCAATTAAACCAACTTATTTTTATTATTTAAATAAAATTGTCTTAGTTGCACTATATTTGTAGTTCCTTAAATATGTATACCTATTTGAGAGGGAAAAAGAGTGCTGTCTGTCATTGCAGACTGTGTCCGTTTGACAAAGTAATACGGATAGGAATTTATAATTTAATAATATATATTTCTGAAAACGATAACAAAACCTATTCCTTTGTAGTGTATTTTCACATAACATTGTTGCAAATGTTTGTTTGAATTCTTAAATCAAATTTAAAATTTAAAATCAAACATATTAGGTCCTCAGGTACAAATCTTAAACATTGGGAACTGTTCTGCCTTAAGTGCTGCTGTAGTTCAAAGACAGCTCTCTCAACGTAAGGCCAAACGATATTCTTTCTCCTTATAGCACACACACTTCCATTGTAGTAGAGCAAAGGTTTTGCTTGTCCGTAGCTAGTTTTTTTCTTTATCCCTTTTTATTTAATTTAATTTAATGCCAGTCTGTAGATGCAGCCAACAGTGACGATCTGGTAGAAGATCCAAGGGCAGGTACAGAAAACACATTTCATTCATTCTTTTCACCGATTTAAATTCTCAAGGACTGACAAAACTGATTTGTAACCCTCCTGATGATGATTGTATAACCTTATGGATTTTCTTTGCACACCAAAAAAATAAAGTCTGTCAAAAAGATTGTTGAATGTTTTCAGTCATAGAATATCTCCCTCTTCTCCGCATGCAAAAGTCTGGATATTTGACAATACATTTTGTAACAGCCGTCGATAAAAGGGAGCCATCATCTGTTCTATCTGACTTGAATAACCTTGCTTTTCCAAAGGTAATTGTGCTGAAATTTAATCAATAGAATCAATTAGCCTATGTACTACAAAATAATGTGGTAAAAGTTATGGTAAATGTTTGCCTTCGCTTCCTACAATGTATTTGTATGTTCATCAAGTGTTCTTTACAGTTAAAAAAGACTACTGTACATCTGATCACACACTCAAAGTTTATGATTATATGGCACAATAAAGATAGATTTTAGATAAAAATGTTATGGTATTCATTTGATTTCTAATACATAAATGAGGAATGCTGAACATGGGGTATTTCTTATTATTACTAATACAATCATTCTTTACCTGGTACATACATGCACAGCATGGTCTTATTAGTGAAAAAAAAAAGACTCTACTGTAGGTTTGCAGTGGGAAACTTTCATAAACGTGTAGTTGCTATTTTACTTACTGCAATTTGGAAGTAAAAATAGGTTACTCAAGGGGTCAACGATTAAGGTAAGGGCCTGTGAGAGTTTCAGCTTTTCACTTTTAATAAGGACAGCCTACCTATAAGACAGAGCTCAGGGAATTCCTGGGCAAGATTTCACACATACTTAAAGCCCAGGCCTAAGACAGTCTGTGGCACTGAAAAAATTAACATTCCAATGGACGTGTATTGCTGACTTAATTCTTAATGCTTTAGACACAAAGACCATGAAAACAACGTGAATGTACAACTACAGCCATCTGGGTCAAATGTGTCTTAAGATCTGTCAGCATGCTGCATCAGACTGACTTATATTATAACTATATACTCACCAGTGGGCCTTAAGACAACATTGAAAGCATTCGCTAACAGATTCTCTAAAGCTAACTGGGAAGGAATGACAGTCCTCTATTCTTTGATCTAGAAAATGCTGCCGCCTTCAGGTAGGTCTGGATGTAGCATCTAGCCGGAACGCAATAACGCGTCGCAGCAGTGTAATGTTGCCGTTTTGCCCTTATTTTCAATATCTTAACTGCAGCAAAATGTCAAATTAAATAAATGGTTGCTCAATGAATGGGATAATGGGTCGACTTAACAATGACCAATCCTTCACCTCTGGAACCCAGAAACGGTCCAGTTTGGCAGAAAAAATCTGTAAGGTACTGGTTCTACCTTCAATTTGGGCTTTGACTATTTCATGAAACATTATCATACGTAGCATGTCTACAAAGACGGCCATGTGTAACTACATGTTCTATCGTACATTACGATTTCTTATTTCAGTTTACAACAGTGAACCTTTTATTTGTTTTAATAATAATAATAATAATAATAATAATAATAATAATAATAAAAATAACAATAATATCTCGTGGGAGTATGAACCATATCGCGATTTCAGATTCCTTGACCATAATGCACATCAGCAATAACACCGGGGCACAATGAATATTCACTTATCTAATTTTTGACTTGGGAAATCAGTCACTGTCGTTCTTTTGGAACGTTCTCCTGGCTAAATCCTAAAAAAGAATCGTGGTTTATACTAGTTTTAGTCGGATGTCATCCGTCGTTCTTTATATTTTATACTTGTCCACATAATCGACTTCCTATATGCTTTGGCTATAGATGTATTCTAAATAATATTTTGTAGAGTGTGCTCATGATAGTTCCTCTTTTTTTGAGGAAAGGCCTCCTGGTACAAGAATTCAGCAAAACGCAGGTAAAGAACACAAACAAGTCCTAAAAAAAGTTTTCAGGCCAGCTGCTCCTTGTCTTCTATCAGGACTAAAAATGTACAAGGCTAATACTGCTGATATGTAGTTACAGCCTACTTTACTGTCGGTTTTCCCAGATTGTAACTGTTCTGTTCCGTAGCCCTATAACCAGCTGATAGTAAATGCCTTACCACATTTAGTCCAGAAGGGGAATTGAGATCTGTTGAGGGGTCTAACTCTCAGAAAAGAAGCACATGCAGCAGATAAGTAAGACTGCCGTTAACGTATGTCTGTATTTTACTAACTTTTGAAGTGCCATGATACAAGTTGGAACGTGTGAATGTGTCCAATATTTAAGATGAGCTGTTATGCACTAATGCAAAAACTTTCAGTTTAAGGAAATGATTGGGACAAACTCACTGGCCACTTAATTAGGTACATCTTGCTAGTGCCAGGTTGAACCCCACTTTACCTTCAGAACTGCCGTAATTCTTTGAGCCATTGACTCAAGGAGGTGTTGAAAACGTTCCTCAAAGATTTTGGTTCAGTTTCTCATGATAGGATCAATCAGTTGCAATAGATTTTAAAGTCAATTACACACCTTTCTCCCCCATTCTGATGTCTTCTTGAACTTCACCAGGTTGTCCTGGCCATTTCTACATACCTAAAAGCATCGAGTTGCTGTCACGTGATTGGCTGACTAGATATTTGCGTTGACAAGCAGCTGAAGAGGTGTACCTAATAAAGCGGCCAGTAAGTGTGTGCAATTCTCCCCAAACCTTTTAAGATACAGATTTCATTACTGAGATCGAGATGCTACATCGTGCTCCATGTAAGGTCTATTTCTGCACACCCGCACTTTCTATACAAGCTCTTCTAAGCCCACCGCAACACCTGCTTAACAAGAAGGTAACTGGGTGCCGTTTTAACTCAAACATACAAATATTGTGTTCAGTAGTATGCAAGTTGAACATTTAAATATCAATCTATGGTCCTGGTACAGCCCGGTGGCGCAGTGGTTAGTGCTGGGTTCGATTCCCACCTGAGGGCCTGTCTGTGTGGAGTTTGCATGTTCTCCCCGTGTTAGCGTGGGTTTCCTCCGGGTACTCTGGTTTCCTCCCACAGTCCAAAAACATGTAGGTTAATTGGTGACTTTAAATTATCCATAGGTGAGAGTGGTTGTATGTCTATGTGTTAGCCCTGCGGTGGATTGGCGATCTGTCCAGGGTGTACCCCGCCTCT
>JAVQJS010020818.1:0-11447 GCA_036024795.1 Galaxias rostratus | reverse complement strand
CCATATTTCTGTAAAGCTGCTTTGTGACAAATTGTTTTTGTAAAAAGCGCTATATAAATAAAATTGAATTGAATTGAATTGAATTGAATTGAATTGAAGACACATTTAGCAACGCCATACACTTCGGAAAAAACAGATTTGTGCATTCTAAAGAACTTAAGAGCATTATAAAGTATTAAGCAACGCTTATAACAAGGACCTTAACATAAAGCATGACTATACCTTTCTACAGTTTGCACACTGTAATACCAATGTGAAAATTAAAAAAATAAATGCCGTCAACATCAGTCCTCTTGAAGTCTCAATATTTTTGTCTACCACCGGTTATGATATCCCACCACATGTGCAAATTATTATACCTATTATAATATAATAATGATATTATTAAACTATGTATGTCACTAAATTAGGAGGAGAATATCTTATTTATGTAACGTCATTGATCGTACTCCTGACATGCAGTGAACACCAACATTCAGCATGTCTTCTGTGCGACAATTATTTGTCCTGTGCAATTAAAGTCTATATATAAAATCTATCAAAAATAACAATTCCAAGTTTACCTGATGTTCTCCACGTGGGCTGGTGTCAATCTTTAAGGACCTTCCAATCATGCTAAAGCTGCCACTTCCACAAGATGTCTTTAAAACTAGGACAAAACCAGTAATTACAGTACATCTAAAGGTGGACTATATCATATGGGCATTTAACAAATGTCAAGCGTCATTACCTGTGTGTTTCCCATGCTTCACGTTTTCAAGGTAATCTTTAGTCTTCTGGGCCAATGTAGGGGGTATTCGATCAATAGTAACCACACTGGAGTCCTTTAGAGTGACCATAATTCGACATTTTGATAGCGTCACTGTCTTTACATTCTTGGTGAGCTTTAAAACAATTTAAAGAAATTAATTACAGTGTAAAATCAACAATAAATAGCTGGTCTACACTATTTGATAATCACTCAGTCATTCAGTACTATGTCAGAAATTTTAAATTGTTATAGATCTTTAATTATTATTATCGGTTTGCAGTTGAGTGGGAGCAGCTGCAATGAGTTGTGGTCAGATGTGTGCCTTTAATTGCGGCAACCAAAGAACCACCAGCGGTGAAGGAAACTGTCAGACAGAAGGAGGTCTTTCAGGCTTGGTTGGCCCTGAGGTCTCCTGTAGCAGCAGACGTTTACCGGGTGGCCTGAGGTGCTGCAGCTTCGGTTGTCAAAGAAGCAAAAACCCCGGGTGTGGTAGGAGTTTGTGGAGACTATAAAGAAGGACTTTCGGTTGGACACAAGGAAGTTCTGTCAAACCATTATACATCTCAGAAACGGAAAGCAGGGATTGGCCCAGGCAGGGGAGCAGACTGCTGACTGGCTGACTGGTCGAGACCCCAGAGTAGACCCAGAACACGCTGGTGAGATAATATATCTTGTCTGGCCTGGAAAAGCCTCGGGATCCTCCAGGCGAATCTGGAAATCGTTGCTGGGGATAGGGACGGTTGGAATACCTTGCTGAGCCTGCGGCCACCGCGACACGGCCCCATATAAGCAGCACATAACGGATGGATATTATTATTATTTTACGACAACAGTGCACTTGTAATGTAGCCTGAGGGGCTTCTGTGATCTGGCCTTCGCTAAATAAATCTGTTCCTTTTTAAATTACTGAAAATTTCTTACTCAGACACAGATTTTCTCAGATCTCTGGGCGGAGGGTCGACGCTAAAACGTGCATGTGTTTGTATCGGTGATCCAGCGCACTAGCATACAGTGCTCTCGTGCCTTCAGTTGACATACTGCCGGCAAGTTTAAACTACTTGATGTGGAAAGCAGAGAAAGATTATCTAATGCATTAAATGCATGCTTTTTCTTTCTACTTCAAATTTCAATTACATTGGCGTACACGTTATAAACAGTGTGTAATCAAAATCGCTAATAAATATTTAAATTAATTTTAGGCATAAACAAAAAACTGCGGCTATATTTGAATACCCACATGATTTTAAATAATTTAATAGCCTTGCCCATACGTAATACACACACATATATACATATATATTTATACATAAACAGACCTAATAAAATGGCCAGTAAGTGTTTGTTATATATATATATATATATATACACACACACACACACACCAGCCACTTTATTAGGTATACCCTGTTCATTAATGCAAATATCTAATCAACAGTTCCTGAAATTCTCAGGATTGTACAAACAACCATGTCAAGTTCAAAGTCACTTATATCACCTTTCTTCCCCATTCTGATGCCCTGAACTTCATCAGCGGAAGGCGCGCAGCATCGCAAGGGACACCTCCCACCCCAGCCAGCCCAGACTGTTTGCCCTCCTTCCCTCTGGGAGGCGCTACAGGAGCCTCCGTTCTAGGACCAGCAGGCTCAGAAACAGCTTTCCCCCCTCAGTAGTCACCTTGCTGAAATCTACACCACATAAAAAAATGTCAAAGGTTTAAGTTAATTTATTTTAGAATAATATTCCTGTCGGTTTTTACTCACGTTTATTTAAAAAAAAAGAAAGAAAAAAAACATTTAGTTTTAGCATATGCAATAAATGTTTATCCTGTTCGGCCCGCGACCTAAAGTTTGCTTTAGTTTAGGCCCCCTGTGCAATTGAGTTTGACATGCCTGGTCTATACTGTCTATAGTGTTTATATCAATCCATTGCCTATATTGTTTATACTGTCTATACTGTTTATGCTGTTTACATTGTTTATATCAATCCACTGTCAATACTGATTATACTGTTTATACATCATGACATCATATTCATATTTACCTATTGTATTAATATTTTTCACTTATTTCGTACATACATTTTACTGCTTCTTTTGCACTTCTGGTTAGATACTAACTGCCTTTCGTTGTCTCAGTACATGAACTCTTCTGTTCAATGTTCAATGACAATAAAGTTGAATCTAATCTAATACCGATCTAGCAATAAGCCACCTTGTCAACAAACAGGGTTTAGACCGCAGTCCGCTTGTGTTGCAAAGGTAGGTACTGCGCGCTAAGGTGGTCAGTCGAATAACTGCGATGCATCCGATCGCTTTTGCGCAAGGAAATATTTTTGCTTTAATCTTATCTCAAGTGTCTTTGCGCATTTGGAAAAGCGCTATATAAATGTCATGAATTATTATTATTATTATATATACCTGAAACTGTGTGTACATCTGTGTCCTACTACTTAACAAATCCATTACAGTGTGCCAATTAAATCAATCATTACCCTATAGCGTTCCTAGTTGCAACCGGCGCATAATTCTTCAGATTGGTCTACACTGCAAAAGCATTCTTTGCATCGATCTGAAAGCACTGGGAGCAAATTGATCGAAGTCGGGACAAGTATATAGCCTGAACACACTGGCGCGCGCGCCCACCCACAGACACCCAGACGCAGACACACCCCGCACACCTAAGAACCTTAGATACACAACCAGAGAAAAACTGATTATTTCTTAAGATCGTGTTCAAAGAGCAACGGTCAACATGAAATGTCATTGACGTAGATAGAGCTGCATTAGAGTCGTCCTCGATCTAATAATGACCAATTGGAGTAGTTAGCCATTCAGGAGTCATGACTCCAACGGGGATCAACTATACTGTCTGTGTTACGCGTAGCGCACGGAACGATACCGATTTCCGCTTGATCACGGACTCAGATCTTGCCCACTGCCACTTTCTATCTATCTTGCCCCATGCAAGTATGGTGCCGACACTGATATGCGCCATGGTGTTACTCACTCTACTCTCATTAGTAGTTAACGGATTCACGCTTATTGGAATTGGACGCTCCGAGGATCTCTCGTGGGAGCCACGTTACACCCTTCTCAAAAACTTGATTCTGAGCGATCTCCTTCAAACAATCAGCATAGGACCAGCTGTCACCCACTCATTGGTGCACCGACATACAATGAGTTTCAACGGCTGGTGCCTTCTTCAGTACTTCGGCGGCAGCATCAGCATTTTCTGCAGCATTATAACCATCACTTTTATGGCTCTGGAACGTTACCTGTATGTGTGCCACGCCATCAGCTACATAACCATTCTCACTCCCTTGCGTCTGCGAGTGGCGGTGAGCCTCACCTGGGTAATATCGCTAAGTTTCAGCTGCATAAATATGACCCTGTTGCACATGGGAGAGAACACAGCACATGGTCGCGCCACTGTGGGACTGATGTGCGAGCCAGACAGCGTGGAGCAGCAAATGGGTTTTCCGCGCCCAGCAGCGATTTTCCGCAAAGCAACGGGCACCTTAGTCTTGCTAATTTGCCTATTGAGTTACATATTCGCCTACCTTCGGCTGTACCACGCGGCGCACAACGCGGTAGCCCCGTTTAACGCAGTTAACACCAGGGCGCGTAACACCGTGCTTTTCTACAGCGGCATGCTTTTTTTCCAGCTCCTGCCCGTATTTGTTAAAGTCACGTCGGACGCCTTGTGGGAACTCGAGGGGACCGATGCCATGGTGACACAGCTGGACGCGCTGCCCAGTGCGTCTCCTTCACTTTCATTCGGCGTACTCCACGTCTTTCTCATGGGGATGATGATGGTTCCACCCTGTATTAACCCCATCGTCTACGGACTGAGGAACTGGGAAGTGCGCCAGGTGTTGCCAAGGCTGTTCTGGGTCAAAAGGGGAAGGGTGGATTCGGACATGGCTGGGGCCTACCCGCAACACAATAACAGAGTGGACAGCGGTGGTGGAACAAGGGCGAGAGTTAGAGAAGAAGGGAGGAGGGGATGGGTAGAGGGAGAAGTACCTCTCCCTGGGACTCCTCACTATCCTCCTCTCTGAAGTTGAAAATTGTTCTACCCAATTTCTATTCAAATGAATTCAAATGGAAAGAGGACGCTAATAGTTGTGCAGTTTTCATGTGGCAACGGCCAATATTTAATAGTGAAGCAGTATTTCGTGAGGAGAATTGTATTGTCAAATAGAATTCAATTTGTTGTTCAATTATTCATGAAAGAATGCCATGTGCATAATTTGTGCCTATTTAAGTGCATTGTTTATGCACATAGTTGGAACTGAAATCGTTTGTCTATCTCAGTCAAAGACAGACGTAATAACATTCCACTTTTTAAACACACCATCATTGAGTAATGTAAGAATCCCTGAATAAACATCCATCCATCCATTATCAGAACCGCTTATCCTATGCAGGGTCACGGGGAGCTGGAGCCTATCCCAGCTGACTTACATGAATTGCCTAAATATCAATCTCTTGTAACAGCTCTAGTAAAGCAAACAAATGCATTCTTGAAACCACAAAGGTATAAGATCAAAAAATAATTTTGTCAATATGTGTAGTTTTTATTATTTTGTAACATATGGGCTAAATTGTGGGGGGCTTATGTTGTGTTTATGGGCTTGGTAATCATAGAATGTTTTTGAGATGTACTGTATGTTTTCACAGTTGTGTGTGCCATTGTGCCCACGTATAGTATACACATAGGATCATTGTTTTATTAAGGTATGACAAATGCAGCAAATACTTCCTATTCTGGGAATCAGTTAACAATGTGTGGCCAAAATGGAAACCTGACAAACAGGTTTTGAATAAAACCATGCACTTTGTGAATGAAAGCTGTTCTTCTTTAAAACTCTTTGTTTGTCTGTTTTTCATTACTGTCATTACATTGCATCTGGAAAGTAGTCGAACCCCTTCTCTTAAAAAAACAATTCTCAACATTCTGCACACAATACCGCAGACTGAAAAAGTAATGTACTAATATATATATATCAGAGGTCCAAAGAGGCCCATCGGGATCACGTCTGGGCTCTGGCTGAGCCACTCAAGGACATTTACATTTACAGATTTGTCCCAAAGCTACTTCTTCATTATATTGTTTTTGCACTTAAGGTTGTTGTCCAATTGGAAGGAGTACCTTCTAACCAGACCGAGGTCCAGAGTAACCTGGAGCAGGTTTTCATCACTCTGTACATTAATGTACATCTTTCCCTTGATCCTGACTAGTACCCAGTTCCTGCCGCTGAAACGGTCGGTGCCCCACAGCATGATGCTGCCACCACCACACTCCACCGTAGAGAGGGTATTGGCCAGGTGATGAGCAGTGCCTGGTTTCCTCCAAACATGACGCAAGGCATTCAGGCCAAGTTCAACATTGCTTTCATCAGACCAGATAATTTAGTTTTTCATAGGCTGAGAGTCCTAGCCATTTGGCAAACTCCATGCGGGTTGTCATGCGCCCTTTGCTGGGGAGTGGCTTCTGTCTGGCCACTGTAAAGGGCTGATTAGTGGAGTGCTCCAGAGAAGGTTGTCCTTGGAACAGAAGCACATCCAAATTCATTTTAGAATTAGGCTGTAACATAATACAATTTGGAATAAATGAAAGGGTATGACTGCTTTCGGGATGCATTGTATATAAGAATCATGGCGTGATAATTCCATTTATTCTCCTTTTCTTTATATAGAGATCATTGCTACGTATAAAGTTGCACCATCAATCTACTTGTTTCTTTTGGTATGAACTTCAGGTTCACTTATAAATTATGGGCTGTTGCAGTTTTGGCGTAATTAATTTAACATAATATGTGTGGGACATACTAAATATAGTATGTCAAACTCTTGCCGACATAGGGCCTATCACAGGGCCAACAACTCAGATTCACACCTACAGCCAATTTAGTCACCAATAAATCTGCATGTTTTTGGATTGTGGGAGGAAACCGGAGTACCCCGGAGGAAACCCATGAATTGAATTAGCTAATGCAGGCTCATTAAACGACAGCACCATAAGAACAGAGAGCAATTATTATCACTGTGCCAATAAAGAACCTGCATTTTTTTGCCAGTATGCCATGTAGCATTCTAGGAATGAGGAACTACCTGGGGATGTCAAAAGGGGAAATCAACGCCAGGCGAGTCACTAGCACAACAAACACATTTGAGTCTCGTTCCTCATTCGCCACTGGGAAGGACTTGTGAGTACTCGTCTGCTTTGGTAAGATCGCTTGTTTTCTTTTTGCTTTTTTTTTTTACCAATAGGGGATTTTTTTTTACAGTTAATCTTAGCCAAGGGGTCATATTGATCTATTTAGGTAACTTGTATACTTGCACCTACATTTTGGTGTTGGGGTGGGCTGCACTTCCATTGTGGGTATTACTGGTTTGGAGCTCTGGTGGACCATAATTGAGCATGATTTACTCTGCTTAAAATAAATGGAAAATGTGAGAAAATTATTACTTTACACATCTAAAATACATTTGTTATAATTTGGTGTTTTTGTGCCGTTCAAGATATTCAGATAAGTTAATGTGTCAAAAGGAGGTCTCTGAAAGGCTGGAGAACAGTTTAATTCATAAACAAGCTAATTCGATTTCTATTAACTCAGTGCCCATGCCTACATATTTAAATTTTGAATTGTGACACACACTGGCACCTACAACTCACAAAACAGGGGACTTAATCAGAGTGATTGCTCTAGTGGTTTTATAAAAACCACTGCCATCAAAATCCCAGTCAACATAAAACAACCGTACAGTCTAAAATAATACTCTTTTCAAATGTAGCAATTGTATCATACTTTTACTAGAGTATAGGAAACCAGCTGAAAAGCTTGATATATTTGGTAAAAAATGGCCATTGCTATAAATTATTCCTGTTGGCTTCCTAAATGCTAATATATTATCTCAATTTGATCAGTAGAATTTAAACTTTTTCACAATTTTGCCTTTCACAAATGCTTATATCCAAAATGACTTGCAGTGACAGTCCCACCTTGAGTAAGTTAAGTCTCTTGATCAAGGGCACACTAGTGGTGCTGTTCCCAAGAGTGATTTAACTCATGGCTTTTTGGTCATTACATTTCACTACATTGCAATCATTTAGCAGTCGCTTTTATCCACAGCGACTGGCCATGTAACAGTCCTACCAGTAAGCCACCACTATCCACACATATTGTAGATTACACCGTTAAAAACCAGCAGGAACTGAATATGGAAATATATAATTATTATATCAAATTTATTTTTCTGCTGAGTTGGTTGCAATCCCCACAAGACACATAATATGGTTCATATTAAATTGAGTGTATGGTCAAATAAAATAAACAAATTTAAATAAATTCCCTGCTTGTACCAACCAGTTCCATGACTGGTTCATTGACCCTGCGCTGTGGTGTACACATTTATAAAACATTCTTCCTCTCTGTCAGAGACAACAATGGAGTCTGATGAGTGCCTGGGTCGGTATTCTGAATCTGACACAGAACCCCCACCAAGGTTATCCTTTCCCACCTGCACAAAAAACTGTATTGTTTTCATCTGCGAGTTCCACCCAGGCCCTGGCCCTCCTTCTGCTCCTGATGGCTCTCCTGGAGCTGTACTGGATTCAGATGTCCAGAACACCCGGGTCAGCCTCCCAGCCCAGTGCAGTGTCCATCAGCTGCGTCTGAGTCTCTGCATGCAAGCCCAGCAGCTGAACTTCCAAACTGACCCATTGGGCCTTCTGGACCCGGACCAGTACATAATGCTGTATACCAGGGAGGGTGAATGGTACGAAATCTACGATGACTGCCAGGTCCTCCAGACACTGAATGTGCCTTGGACTCCGGACGCCAGTGGCGCTAAGACTGCCAGGATTGTGATTATACCTATGGCTGCCAGAGACTTGGAGGAGAGGCGCCACCAACATCAGACCCTGGCTTACTTGATCGGTCACAATCTGTACAAGGAGGCTTCTAATAGGCTGGGGGAGTTGAGCTTTACTTGCAGGAAGTTGGCATTGGCACGGAGACGCGAGCTAAAGTGTCGTGATGCCGGGGCTTACGCGACTGAACCATGGACCACCTTGGATCCAATCCCTAAAGACTTGCAGCTGCACTTTAAGAAGAAGGTCCCTGTCAAAATTCACTTCCGGGACAATATCTGCTTCCAGCTTAAGGTGGAAACCACTGTGACCCCTAGTGTCCTTCTAAAGGTGGCCAGAAAGGTCATGTTGAAGCTTAGTGCAGAATGTGAGTTTTCCAACATGGTCTTGAAGGTCTGTGGAAGGGAAGAGTTTATTTCTGGAGACTTCCCTCTCTGTGACTTTCTCTGGGTTCGACAATGCATTAAAACAATGCAGGATATCCACCTATCACTGGTCCCCTTGACAGAGCTTGTCGAAACAACTGTAGGATTGGTGGACTGGCACCTTGTTGACAGCTACACAGGCCAATCCAGCTCCCACAAAGATCTCTGCCTGGAAGAGAAAGATCTGGACGACATTTTCATGATCTCCCTGTGGGAGTGCAACCGCAAGTTCCGAGTCAAACTCCTGGGGTTCGACATCCCGAAAGCACCCTTTAAATCCAGTCAACTGACCTATGTAGAAGCCTCCATAATCTATGGCAACAAGGTTCTGTCATCCATTTCCTCCACAACCAAAACGTTTTTGGACGAGGTTTTGTGGAGCGAGTGGCTGGAGTTTGAGATCCTTCTTAAGGACTTGCCTCGCGGAGTCAAGCTAGGCCTCACTATAAACACCACTGGCCCAAGTGATGTTCACCAAGCTACCAAGAACCAGCAGAAAGACAAGTGGAAGATGCAATACTTTGTCAACATGCTTCTGATAGACCACAGGTTGGTAGTTCATTGTGGGGATAGTTCATTTGTGGCCTTGTTTCACATACCTAACCAAGAATTAGTAATGATAATAAACTGATACAAATAAGTGACATATGTGTTGCACCTGAATGCAATGTTATTAATGTTTCAATTGATTTAACTTTTTTATTTAGGGTCCATTGTGGTTGGATGGTTGATTTGCAAATTGAAAACCATTTAGCAATGAGTGCAATCCTCCCAATATTGCAAGCCTTAAAATTGCATTAACTGGGCAACTTCCAGCGCCCAAATGGCTCAAAAAAAAAATCTTATAAAACTGTTAAATGAAAGCAGGGTCTACTTTGCTGCTTCTAATCCCACAGATCAGTCCTGAGTCAAGGCCCCCACACCCTCCACATGTGGCCCCACCAAGAGGAAGCCTCCACCTACCAAGCCGACAAGCTGTCCACGGCCAGCAACCCAGACGTCACCACATCCATGGCCATCAGTTTCTTACTGGACCGATATAGTTTCCCAGTTGTACTGCCTCACAGCTCGACCACACCTGGATCCAGAGCTTCCTCTCCATCCAGGGCCACTCTCTCGCCCACCACCAAGGCATCTGCAAGTGTTTCCTCAGCCTCCTTCTCCCCTTCCTTACCTGCCCCCACTCTCTCACCCACCCCCAACGCAACAGCAAGTGTTTCCTCACCTGTCTCCACTCTCTCACCCACCCCCAATGCAACAGCAGGTGTTTCCTTACCTGCCTTCCCCCCTTCCTTCCCCTCCCCCACTCTATCACCCACCACCACGGCAACAGCAAGTGTTTCCTCACCCGCCTTCTCCCCTTCCTCACCTGCCCCTATGCTCTCGCTCTTCTCTCACCCGGTCCTCTCAGCTGCTGAGCGCTGCTCTCTAGAACAAGCCCCTGCCCTGCCGCCTAAATTCCAAAAATACCGTCGCGCATCCTCCCCTGCTTTGACCAGCTCCCTATCCATCCAGTCCTGCTCTTCCTGCCCCCCTCCTCCTCCTCTTCCCAAAAAGACTCGACCCATGTCTGCTATGGAGCCCCTCCAGTTTCCCCCTTCATGCTCTCTGTCCCTGCTATCTCCAGCTCCTGAATCTACGGTCCCGGTGTCCCCCTTAAAGGTGTCCCCAAAGGTGTCCCCCTCAACGTTGTTTCCACTGCAGAGGTTCCAGGATGTGAAAGTCCGCTATGCCTCCAACCTACCTAATTTCCTACGTACGGTAAACTGGCTGATGCGCGAGGCAGTGGAGGACGTTCATTGGCTTCTGAGCCAGTGGGTGCCAGGGGAACTGGACCTATCGGTGGCTCTGGAGCTACTGAGCGTAGACTTTGCTGACGACCAGGTGAGGAGGCTGGCGGTGCAGAGACTGGAGATGCTCTCGGACAGCGAGGTGCTGAGATACCTGCTTCAACTGGTGCAAGTAAGAGGGGTCTGTCAACAGGGGGATACAATTCTTCAGATAGTGATTGTGTTTTAGAGAAATAAATATATTTTTACAAATGTATTTGTTTAGTGGTTTCTTTACAAAGATATGTGCAGGTAGCTAACCTCAAATCTACCTGTCAGCAATACTTCATTTTATTACTGTTGACAGACTCTGAAAGTGGAACCTTATCATGACAGCTTCTTGGCTCAATTCCTCATCCAACGAGCTTTGAGAGTAAGTCATTCCAACATTAGCTGGCCTATCCAAAAAGCTTTGAGAGTAAGTCAATACTACATCACCTGGTACATCCAAGGAGTTTTGAGATTAAGTCAACACAACACAACACTAAGTGGTCCATCCAACAAGCTCTCTCTCTCTCTCTCTCTCTCTCTCTCTCTCTCTCTCTCTCTCTCTCTCTCTCTCTCT